>JASAOD010001954.1:0-135026 GCA_030849845.1 Crithidia brevicula
GAATGGTATCATTGGTGAAGTAGCGATCTACGAAGAGCGATGCTGAGGAGACTGTAATGGCGGAAGTGTTCGTGTTTGTCTGTGGGTGTGTGTGTGCGTGCTGGAGCTGGCAGATTAACGCTCTTACATTTTGCTTGATCAGTTCCGTGGAGACGATGCATTTGTTTCTTTTCAAAACATGAAAAATGTAATTGTTTTGTGTGGTGTGAGGTTACTTAAGGGAAAACACACATCGGTTGAGAGCGACAGACAAAACGGTGGGAGTTGCTTTCACCGCCTTAGCGGTAAATGCGAAGCTGCTTCCTTGGAACAAGTTTAACAAGAAGTTAAAAACAGACAGATCACGGAAAAAAATAATAACAACAGCTTTGCGCAACTGAAGAGAATGCACCACGCTTCCTAACGCACGAGAGAGAAAGACAGAGATAGAGAGTTATGGCACAATTCATACTGCCTTGCGTGTTGCGAAACGGCTTTCGAACTCACCACAAGAATCAAGGAGAGTCCTCTATGCACCTTTTCTTTCTCGGCATATCCCATTATAATATGTATGTCTTTTTGATCTCAACAAACAACCAAGGACAGAGCGGCTCAAGGATCCAGGAAAGCAAAGCAAAGCAAAAAAAAAAAGCGCTGATCGAAGTAGTTCACACGCATATGTAGCTGATTAAATATTCTGCGCAGTTTCCTCTTTGTGTTTCCTCTCTACAAGTTACCGCTTGCGGCATCCTTCATCCATTGGTATGGCAGCGCGCCGTCGCGCAGCTTCAGTTCAAAGTCTTTCTTGTGATCAATCGCCATGTAGAGGCCGTTGCGCACTTTGCTTGTGCAGCGGTCCAGGCAGGACTTCTCGCCTGGGTGGTGGGGAAGGGAGTCTTCACCGAAGTGGGTGATACACCGACGAGCGCAGAACACAAAGCCCTCTTGTGCGACGTGGTACACTTTCTCAGACAGAATTACCGCCTCAGATTGCGAGATGCCGGGCAGGTTCGGATTCGGCTGGACAGGCTGCATGTTGAATCACAGAAAAAAAAAAAGGAATTAAAAAGAAATCTCTTTTTTTAATTTTCGGCGTTGTCGAAATTCAGCCTCAGAGGAAAACGGTGAGAGAAGATGGGAAGAAAATGAAAAAAAAAGCAACAGGGGGAGTAAAGCGAAGGTTTTTGATCTGTGCACAGCTGTTTAAGCATCTTTTTTTTTTTTTTTGCCGTACTCCTCCCTGGACGGTTCAGGGAGAATGCAATGCTGGTGACGGAGAACATAGGCGAGGTCGAATATGGGAGAGAGGAAAGAGAGCAGCAGAGGGTTCACGCCGTTGATCGCACATGCGTGCATCAACGATACACCAATTTCCATGATGCAGACAAGCACTTGAACAAATCGTTTTCACCAGGTTCAACAGATATGAATATTCTTTTCGATCTCCTCCGAGATAGGAGTAGCTCCGCTACTTTGCAAACCATACATATTTTCCCACACTTGCGTCATCTTTGCACATGTGAGTGAGGAAGAGGCTTTGTGTAATGTTGAATCGCTGTATTCGATCAAAGGAAACAAAAAATGGATGAAAAGGTTGTTAGTTAACGGAAAGCAACAAGGAATGTACTAAAAGCAAAATAAAAAACAAAGCACAAGCTCTCAGAAATGGAGCTAAAATAACACTACTAAAAAAGAAGAAAATTTCCGTATACACAGAGGCACCAAGAAAGAAAATTCTGTCCAAACCAACCCGCACTGCCTTAGATCAGCGACACATGAAGGGCAAAATCCAAATAATAATCGTACGTGGACAACAGCACCTTCACGCCAGTGAGAGCATTTTCTAGTTTGCTTTTTGAAGCATTGACAACAGCATTTTCCTTTCTTTACAAACACAAGAGTCCAAAGCCCACTCGAAAAGAAGGAAGAAGGAGAAAACAAAAAATACATAAATGCATATATCTGTATTTATGTAAAATGAAACACATATATATGTGTGGAAGGCTAGCTTGCCAAAGGAGGGGAGAAAAAAAAAAAACAGAAAAAACAAAAGACGAACAAAAGTGAGAGAGTTGCACGGCTCTGTTGGTCGTTCAGTGCTCATCCAGCGCGTCTTCAAAGTGGAGTAAAGGACAACATAGAAGCAACGTTACCCCTGCGTGGAGAGGCGAAGGGGGAAAGCAACTTTAAAGAGAAATAATGTACGAGTCCGGTGGAAATAGAAACGACAACACTGGCTGCTGTATAGGAAACTATTTGTAGGCAGTATTGTTTCACAGACACCCACACACACACTAAAAGCAAAGACAATCGTGAAAATGAACACAACCAATCACATTCTAGACAGCAAGGATACATTACATCAGAAATAGACATCCACCAAAGCGCACATCGCTTAAAAGTTTCAATGATTTCACATAAATATATCCAAGCCAAAACACCCCAAAAAGAGTTGATTAATAGACATACCTACTCAGTAGGCAAAGCAATAGGTCGCAACGGACCTTTTTCTCTGTGTGTGTGCGTATGTACTCCCTCTTTGCTTCTTCCGTTCTTTTCCGCCACTCCGTCTTTTTTTTCTTCTTCTTGTATTTTTCGTTATGAGCCCGGCTGCCGTAGTTGTGATGCTTCTCACATGTTACTAAAGAACGGATGCTGCAGGGCCTCCTCTGCAGTGATGCGCTTAAACGGGTGATAGTGAAGCATGCGCCGCGTCAAGTCCAACAGATCTGGCAGTGGCGCCAAGATCTCATCCAGCTTGGGTTTGTGGGTCACGTACTCGATATCCTCCGGCAACGTCTCTTCCAACGGTTCGAGGCCCTCCTCATCGTTTTTGCCGCCCGGGTGCGAGGCAAAGCGCTGCTGCTTCGCCTGCTCCTGCACCATCTCCTTCGTCACCGGCCATTTCAGGTCAAAGTCGCGGTTGTTCGCCTGCAGCGCAAAGTAGTGACGAAAGGTGCGCATGTTGCACGCGAAGACGCTGCGCAGGTTGGTGGTCGCCCCGCTGCGGATGCCCTCTCGATCGTGGAAGGTGCCAATCACGTACTGCATCATGGCCAGGTGCTCCATCGTGTGATTCGGCATGAAGAGGCAGTCCCCCGTGAGAAGTTCGGGAATCATGCAGCCAAGCGAAAAGATGTCTGCCGAGGTGCCCCAGCCAAAGCCCAGCAGCACCTCGGGACTGCGGTAGTGCGAGGTCTGAATGGGGTTGTAGCTCACCGGCACGTGCGCGTAGCCCGGGACGAGGCTGTGATCGCGGAAGGTGGAGAGGAACTGCGCGGCCCCCAAGTCCATGACGCGAATGCTGTTCATGACCGGCATGGCAATGCGCACGTAGTGGGCCAGCGTCAAGTCGTCCTTATGCGAGGGCAGGACATCGATGGGGACGGTGGTGGTGGCAGTGTCCCCGGCAGGCGCCGCCGCCGCTGCGGCCACACCGTTGACCGCACGGCTGCCCTCCAGTGACTGCACCGTCAGCTCCGCCTCCGCCTCGCGTGCGTCTTCGCGGACGGAAAGTGTGGGCGGGGTGGGAGGGACAAAGGCCACCTGCTCGTCACGGTGTGCCCGCTGCTCCAGCGAGGAGCTCTGGAACTTAAACCCGTCGTTGGACCGCTTCTTTGTCTCTGTCATGGAGGGCGTCACGGCTGCTGCTGCTGCTGTGAAGGCGGCGGCGGTGCTGTGACTGGTCCTCTCGCTCCTTCCCTCGTGCGGAGTGTAGTGTGTGTAGTAAATCCCCACATCCACCGACAGCACCTTCGACGACTCGAACAGCACGTTTTCGGGCTTCAGGTCCGTGTGCACTACCCCTCGACTGTGAATGAACTGCAGGAAGGTCAACATTTGATAAAGGACGGCCTTCAGAAGAGGCAGAGGCAGGCCACGGTAGTAGACCCGGCGCTGCCCTGGGAGCGAGGAAGCACCGTTGGACTCTGCGGCCCCGGCTGCAATGTTGGGCTTTGGCGCGGCCGAGGCGGTCGGCAACATCACGCCGGCTCTGCTGGTGCGGCCTGCAATGTCGCGTGGCGCGACAGCCGGCTGCCCAGCCTCGATGCGCGGCCGCTTGTGGCGGGAAGCGCGTGTGACCTCTCTGCTTTTCTGACGAATCGCGTCCAACACGTTGAGCAGCGTGGGGCCCATCACCGGAAAGACGATGGCGGGGTGGACCGGGTGGGCTACGTAGCCCAACGGCACCACAAAGCGACCTTGATCGGCGAAGTACTGCTGCTTGATGCCGCAGGTCGACGCGGTGAACATGACAACAGAGCGGATGGAGATGTAGGGCGAGGGGAGGGCGGTGGCGCCGTGGCGGTGGCCGCTGGCCACCATCGCAGCAGACGCGGCCTCAGGCGAGATCGTAGGCGGGTCAACGCAGATGGAGTTCAGAATGGTAAATTCGTCCCAGCAGGCCTCAATGTACTCCTCCTTATCCCGGAAGACCTTCAGCGCGACGCGCGGCGGGACGTCGCCCGAGATTTGACTGAGCATGCTCGACGACGACGGCGAGGCGGTGCCGAGGACCACCTTGGAGAAGGTACCCTTGCCCAGCGTCTTCTCATAGACGTAGGTGTCGTAGAGCACAAAGTGCTTCTCGCGGTGCGGGTTGCCGGAAAGGGAGCCGGGGGAGGGCGAGGCACTGCCCGGAATCGAAGAGTGCAGGCTGGCGTCCATCGACTTGTTGGACAGCAGCCCCGTCGTCTCCACTACGCGCAGGAAGGGCGTGGCGTCTCGGCGGAACTTCTCGGCATAGGCCTCGGTGAACATCGGGTACTTCTTGGCCACGTCCTCGGCGTGGTTGCGCGGGTCCTTTTCATTGGTCTCGTCCTCCACCTCTTCATCGCTGTAGGAGGACGAGGAGGACGAACGCGTTGGGGCGGCTGACGTCGGCAGCGGCGGCGGAGGCGTGGGTCGGACGCTGTGGCTGCTGGCACGCGAGCGACTGGTGCAGGTAGAGCTGTTGGTGAAGGCCGCGGAGTGTGTCGAGTGGCGGTCTCTCGGGGCGACAGGCCGCTTGCCTGCCACCTGTCGGATCACTGCGTCCTCGGCTTCCTCGTTCCTTGGAGAGACCGGGGTGCCGTACCGCGAGCTGCGATCGCGTGGGCCGCCGGGTGTCAGGGCATCGGGGTTCATTGCGGGATCGGCGTGCAGGGCGACTTGGGGAGCCGCAGAGGGGAAGTCGCTGCGTTCTTCGCGAGGGCTGCGGCGCTGCGCTCCAAAGTCGGCCTCCTCGTTGCCATCGGTCGAGCCACGATTACGCTTCAGCGGACTGTTGGCGTTGGTGGGGAGCATGCTTTGAATTTTTTTTTGTTTTGTATTGAATGCTTTCGTTTTGCTTATTCTGTTTTTTTGTTTCACCGGTATGGCCGTTTGTTTCGAGTCAACCTCTCGTTGTCAGGTTGGTGGGCCTCTCTCTCTCTCTCTGTGCAGTTATGTACTGTATACCTCACTTTTGTGTAATTACTAGCACGACAACGCACAAACCAACCATAGAACAAATATGAGAAGAGCGGAGTGGGGAAAAAAAAAGAGAGCGCGTGTGCGTTGAGTATTGTATTCCTATTTGCTACGGCCTTCTTTTTGTGTGTCGATACACATGTGTACTACTCGGTTATTTCTAGATAGAGAGCTTATGGTGAAGGCAGAGAGGGTGCGACTACCGTCAGACCAGTCTCTCTTCGATTTACTGTATTTTGATATTTTTGGCTACCGTTTTGTGAATGAGTTTGTTTTTGATCTTGTCGTTGCTGTTGCTATTGCTGTTATTACCTAATGAAGGTCTCGGCGAGGTCTGTTGAGGCGCCGTAGCAGCACCCCGCGCGTCGTGCAGGGAAAGAAATCAGAGGAAGAGGAGAGAAGTGGAATGGAACCGAAACAAGAAGAGGCGCCGCGTAAGGAAAACAGAGGCTAATCTGCAGTGCTACTCCGTAAAACAAGAACAGTCACATAAAACATGCGCATACACTGATAGACACGGAGGAAAAAGTAAAAACGATGAACCACTTGCTTGGCCATGGTGAGAAAAACAAATAGATACGGGAGTGAACAATTTGATTCAAGGAGCGCTATTCGCCCCTTTGCAAGGATCCTTACTGAGGTAGTTTTCTCTGAAAAAAAAAAATTAACTTCTGCTCGCCAATGCCGATGAACCCCCTCATCTTGTCACTAATTCAATTCCTAGTGTTTCTCATTCATAGCAAAAGAAACTAGATAAATAAATAAACGGTTTTTATAATAATAAAGATCCAGTTCTCTACGCTGTCTTTTCGCGCGTCGGTTTTTTTTTTTTGGTTAAAATGACAGGTCGAACGCCGACACTCGGCGAATTGACGCAATTAACACACAGCATGCTGCACGGCGACCCTCTAAGGGCAGCATCGTACAGGCGATGATGGAGCATCTGGACCACTCCCGGCGAGCAGCGCATTCCTGACAGGAAGGTGTACAACGCCTTCAGGGAGGATGGAAATGGGCTGCAGAAGAGGAAGAAGCAGTGGAATGAGAACGCGTGGCTCACGAAGTTGCAGAGAATTTTACAAATCCCGAGCTCGCGCAGGGGGTCCTCGCTACCTATCCGGCGATGATCCTGTCAGTCTTGAGGGATGAGACTAATAACGCCGCAGAGATGCGCAACCTCATCGCAGTACCCGCTCTCCTCCCCGCAGACAAAGTCCTCCCATTCTACAACTTTACGATGTATGAAATGATGGGCCCCTAGCTTGTGGCTACAGGACGGAGAGTCTGGCTCTGCTTTGAGGCCTGGAGAACTTCTTTCTCCCAGTCTGCGACGACGTGCCGGAGTATCGACGGAGTCTGGCGGTCATCACCGACAGCCAGTCCCTCCTCACTGCTCTCAGCACGGGACCGCTGCGCCAACGCTCACGGATCGAAAGCGAAATCTACGCTATACGCTTGCATCTCAGAGACCGGGGTTGGACTTTCCATCGGCAGTTTGTCTACTCACATGTTGGCGTGCCTTGTAGTGAGGCCGCTGACTCTGTGGCAACGTCGGCAGCTGTAGATGGTATCTATACCTCCCGTCACGTCAACGCAGTATGGCTTGTTGATCTCTGCTTACCTTTCTCGTACGAGCGCTCATGGCAAAGTGGTATCGCCAACTGCGAAAGGATACGCACCGCTACCGCCTGTGCGGACCGCGGTTCTCTCTGAGATGTCTTCGTGTGACTTGTTCACGGGGGAACCCTTGACTCGCCAGGATCTGGTGGAGCTGTCGAGGATACGCTGTGGCGAACACCCCAGCTTTGGTCGCTTGTTTTGGGCTGTGCGGGACTGCGCCAACCGTTGTCGCTGGTGCAACCTGTCACATCCCGCAGAAGCTTGCCCTGCAAGGTATCCAGGCACCTGAGGCTGCTGCCCCGGCAGCGCCTCGGAGAGGAACGGTGAGGATTAGAGAGAAGTGTCCCTACTGTGCATCTCATCTCGCCTCGCTTGCAGCGCTACGGGAGCATTGCAGATCCCGTCACCGGGATAAGCCAAAGGTGGTAGACGGAGAGTGTCGCTGTCAGTTCTGTGACGAGACATTTCCCCTCAAGGGAAAGCAGGGGAAACCACGTTACGTGGTGTACCCTCAACCCTCAACGGTGCACGATCAGGGCTTCCCACCTTATTCGTCGTGCTCTTCTTCCGCAGGGTGCGGCGAGTACGACTCTCGAGCCTGTCGCGGGGCCCGATGGGTCCGTCAGCCACATGCTTGCGTGCCCTTGTCTTTCCGAGTGTCGGAGACGCTGCGCAGTAACACCTGAAGTGCTCCGTCGTGACAACTTCTGGCAGTGTCTACACTCCAAGCAGCATTAAACTTTTGTCGGGGCGGCACTCGCTTCTTGCCCCAGTGATCTCAACGCGAGGGTAGAATAGAAAAAAAAAAAAGGTGGGCTCGGAGGCAGTCGACGCACTGGAGAACATGGACACCACCCCGGTGCCCACGCACAACCCCCTGGTGCTTGCGGACTTAAAATTCCAAGACGCTACAGGAGTACGTGACCTGGAAGAACACTCCAGTCCTGCACGAGGGTTACGGTGCTCCGCAGCACTCCTTCTCTTTGTCTGCAGAGGACACTTCGTTTGGCGGGCAGTTTGGGGCCGATGGAGTTTCCGACCGCTCCTATCACGTTCTGCAAAAGCTCCCCAAAGACTTTGTGGGATTGGGAGTGGTCGACGTGCCTCTCATCAAGCCCTCCAGACTCTGCATTCAGGCCCAGCACGGTGAAGCAACAAACAAACAAACAAACAAAAAAGGAGCCTGCGCCAGCAACCAGAAGATGGCGCTGGACAAGTACTCAACGCTCTATCCGTCCCAGACGACGAGGTTGAGCTTCTCTTTGTAGGGGGTGACCTTCAGGATGGTCCAACAAACAATACAGAATTGGATACCCTCCTGGAGCGTTACTTTCCTGCCCGATCCTGGGCCCCGCTGTGACACGCGGCCCAACATGTCACAGGCGCGGGCCACCAACATCCTGCTGCGTGCTATCAGCGATGTGCTGCGTTAATCTCTTGTATACACAAGGAGCCACTGGGTGGCTGGAGTGTGGAGGGTGGACCGAAGCCGCCCGGCGCTCGCCCTCTGTGGCTCCGCACTTAACGCTGAGCTTCAGAAGGAGATCGTAAGTCAGCTGCAAACGTACTTTACTAGCCTAGTGCCAATCACTTTCGGAACATGCCCAAAGCAGGTGCGCCACAGTGCGGATTGCGGGCGTCTACATGATAATATAGTATCGTTCGTGCACATCTGGAAAAAGGGGATTTCTTCCAGCCACACCATCCCCCCCTCAGACCCCTCGAGCACGTCTCACACAGGCTTTTCAGCAGCTACATTCATCTTGTCTTGCAGCCGGAGCGGTTTGCGGGGCTGGTCACCAGTCGCACTATCAAGGTAAAAAAGATTCTGCCGCAGGACATCGCCCGAATGGTGGAGTACGAGAAGGTTGAAGAGTGTCAATAGCCTGTGCATCGGGACAACATTTTGCTCACTGGGGTTCACGGTATTAACCTCTTCTATCAGCCGGAGCTGAAGGGGCGGAGGCGAATCATCACGGAGCCTCACCTCAATGCTGTCATTCCGAAGGATACGGTTCCTGCTCTACGACACCCGACACGTCTCACCACGCGCCAAGTAGTATCACGCTCGCGGTACTGCTTGCAGATCGACTTCGAGGCATACTACGATGCCATCCCCATCCCGGAGTCACTTCGCAACATGTTTGTGTTTCGGACGCGCGACGGGTACTACCGTATGAAGACTGTGCCGACGGGGGCCAGGTGGAGCGTGGCGATTGGCCAGGCGATTACGTGGGTCATCACCGATGTCCCTACGGAGGTGTCGATCATAACGTGCATAGACAACGTGCTGATCACCGCAGAAGAGGAAAAGGAGCGTTCCTTTGTAGAGACGGTACGGTCAATTATTGGTCGGATGTTCGACGCGAACCTCCTCACTTCGCCTCCGCGGGAGGAGCTGCTGAACAAGACGGACGCAGAGATCCTCCAGCTGGCTCAGGGTGACACGGTGTTTCTCGGGGAGGAGTACACGTAGATGGGAAGTAGCCGTCACGTGCGCAACCAGGTGAAGACGATGGCTAAGCTGCGGCTCGCCTCCCAAAAACCTTCGTTTACACGCAGGTCGTTCGTTGCGTTGGTTTCTCTCCTCATGTACGCGCTGCACACCACCCGCCTAAACCCGTCCATGATGTTCGATGCCCTGAGGGCATACCGAGGAGTTTACAGAAACATCTCGGATGGTAGCGACTGGGACGAACGCCTTCCGTTTCTCACCACCCAGGCAGCCCAGGCGTACACAAACGCCAGCGACGCGTTGCTGCGGAACTGCTGGTACTCGGTGGCTCCAGAGGTTCTCTCCACTTACATCGAAGAGGATTATGATGTAGTAACGTTCATCGACGCGTCGAGCGCAGGCTGGGCGGCCGTAGCCAGGAACAGGGAAGGGAGGCTACTATACCACCAGCAGCGTTGGACGGTGAACCTGGGACCCGTGACGGCTACCGCAACCGCTGGACCCGAAGAGGATGGGACACAGCAGGACACCTTTCAGGCACGACACTCGGCACACGCGGAACCCTCGGCCATTTGGCGCTACTTGGAGTACCGCCGTGCCACAGGAGAGCTGCAGCCAGGAACGCGAGTAGCCATGGTAACAGACCATATGCCAATTGTCGCCGCTTAGAGGAAGCACAACGGCTTCGGGGGCATTGGTCGTGGATACCACTTGGAAGCATTGTTCCGCTACGTGAATGACTTGTACCACATGAATAATATCCAGGTCGTTTTCTTTCACGTCAAGGGGATTTACAACCCAGCGGACATCTACTCGCGTAACTTTGGGGAGAAGTACAGCACTGGCGTTGTGACGGGAGCAGCCAAGACTGCTCTGCCAATGCTAGAGGTGTGCTACTCTCCAATGTGCTCCGCACCCGAAGAGAAAGCTTCCTGTGGGGATCGATGGTAGCCATAGTTTGATAGAAAGTAAGAGGCGAAAGTGAACGAGGGGTTAAAGCGCCTTACGACGACTAAATATGTGAGGCACTTTGTAGGCTTCCGCACGCAAGATCGGCAGTTAGCATAACGAATGACTCTTTCCCCTCTCACTCTTCTACCAACCCATTTCCTCCATTCTCGTTATCAGCTACAACCTCAACGTCGGCGCATCATACAATTTGAGCGCGTTGACAGTGTACGACGTCCGTCTAAAGGAGGAAGCGTAGTCTCTACTACACCACAATCACATCGCCTCCCATATCTCTTCCTGCTGCTGAGTCTGCAGTTCAAAGAACATCCGAATAGGATTTAAATTGAAAAAGAGGAGGAGGCAGTTAATTAAAATTAATGGAGTTTTTACTGTGAGGCCGGGAGAAAGCAGACTGCGCCGTTGCGTTTTCTGTGTCAATCTGAATAATGAGGAGAGAGAATAGCAGAACAAGGGGATAAGAGTAGACAAAGGGTAAGAAGAGTTGAGATCGACATACGAAAGGTATTGTTTTTGCCGTGGTTTCTAGAAGTTGCCTTTAGAAAAAAAAAAAAGGCGAGCAACCGTTGTTTTTCCTTGTGCTCTTTTTGGACTTCGCACTGCAGCCTCTGACTAACCATCGAAACATCAAACGTGTTTTTCTTTCGTTTGTTTGTGCAAGCAAGCAAATAAAAAAGAGAGAAAAAAAAGACAACATGTGGCGGCTTTCCTTTACCGTGAACACACACACGTGGACTTCAGACGCACACACACATGCACCCAGTCTTCAAATAGAGTCTCAACAGAAGCAAAAATCAAATACACTAAAAACGCGCCTGCAAAAAAAGAAAAAAATAATAGAAGTCTGCATTTTTTCTAAAAAGGTCAGATTCAACAAAAATTAACGCAGCTGATTTTAAGAGAGAACAACAACAACAACAACAAAATTTCGTTTGAGCTTCCACATCCAAGGTGGAGACCGTGAAGGGCAAAAACATCACCACAAGCACACACACACACACGCACTCAAGAAAAGAGAACGGTCATGGGTTTCTTCATTACGCCAGTGGGTGCTGTGGCTCATGGGCAGGAGGCGTGACCGACCTCTGCGACGTCAACGAAGAGGATGGCGAGGAGGTAGAGGACAAGGACGAGGTGCTGGAGGCGGAATCGAACTGCGGCGTCACCGCCTCTTGCGCTGCTCGAATCGGCGGGGGGAGGGGACTCGCGTCACTCACACACGTCGCATTGGGCGGCGCCTGTGCCGAGTGCGAGACCGGCACACTTGAGGGTACCAACATGGTCGTCGCCTTCGTCTTGGGCGTGGAGAGGTGACGTCTTCGCTGCACAGACTCCTCATTATCGGATAAGTCGTGGCTGCGCGGCGCCGGTGGGGGCAGCGGCGTCCCATTCTCGATATCCGTCAGGGTGGTGGTGGTGTTCATCGCCAGTTCAGAGTCGCACGAATCCGCCCCACCGTCCTCCACGCCGTAGTAGGAGTTGTCGTGCATGTGCATGCCTTCGCCCAGCACATGCTCATCGGAGCGCTGAGGCCGCATCTGCATCAGGCCTTCGCTACCGCTGCGCTCGCCAATGTCGAGGGTCTCCGCCGCCTCCGCTGCACGACGTTCAAATGCGACGGCGGGGAGATGCAGCGGACTGGACATGTCCTCGCCGACATCGAGTACATCTGCTGCTGCAGCTGCCTCGTCCGTGCCATTCCCGTCATCCCCTGCGATGGCAATGGCGAGGCTTCCGGATTGTGTGAGGCTGCGGTGGCGGAGATGATTGCTGTGCTCACTCTCCCACCCGTTGGCTTGCAGGAGAGAGTGAGTTTTGATGGTGGCGTTCACACTCCCCGCAGCATCATCAGCGACCCCGTGCAGTTCCGGCGCGGCACCGAAGACGCTCTGCGGGTGCTCCCTCGACTCTCCCGTGTGAGAAGAATGGGCGACGGCGGTGGGCAGGGAAAGGCTAGGGAGCTCGGTTGTGGCTGGTGCGGCAGCAGACACCAATCCATCCTTCTCTCTCACCGCCTGATGCACTGGACTGGTGTTTGATAGCTGCGGGGAGCTCGTGCGCGCTATTGCTGCTACTGCCGTTGCCGCCGTCGTGGAGCTGCGTGTGGAGGTCGTCGAGGCGTTCATGAGCGCCGATGCGTTGGCTCTCGTCATGGCGAGCGAGTTGTTTGCGGAAAGCGTCGCGGTGCTGCCGTTATCCATCGACTTCACCGTGGGGCGGTAGACGTACTGGTGCAAGCGCGCATCCACAGGGCCACCGCTGGTGCTGCTGATCTGGGCAGCGCGCTGCACCTCCGCCTCGAAGGCGTCGAGCTGGCGAAAAAACTTGCGGGCCATCTCGTGTGTGGGAGGTGGGTGGGATGGGAGGAAGGAGGCGGAGGAAGGGGTCACGGCGGCCGAGGCCGATGCATGGGCAGGGGCTTCATTGAGCACAACACGGGTGAAGGCGGGCGTGGACAGCGGGATCACCTGGCTGGCCGTCGCACTCGCAGCAGGACCGCGCGGGGCGAGCTGATGCAGGACCTCCGCCGCTCGGGCGCCGTACCGCTCCACCATCATCGTCGCGGTGTTCGCCACCCCAGCCTCGGCGCGACCACGCGGGGAGCCAGCAAGCGCTTTCCAGTGGTCGAGGTTGCTTGAGTTGGTGCCGGTAGGAGCCTCGCTACCATTCGCGCCTAGGCCAGCGCCGTCACTGTTTCGATTAGAGGACTCGAAGAGGTTCTGGGCGGATAGAACGACGCGGGTGGTCATGCTCGACGTGAAGGACGGCGCACGCCGCTCCAGCAAGGCGCGGACGAGAGTGCGGAGTGTCATGCCGGTGCGCATCAGCGGCCGCATGAGCGACGACATAGACGCGTTGCCCACACTCTTTTTCTCCCACTCACCCTCCCCTGAGCCGTCCTCCGCCTCCACTGTGCCGTGCACAAAGCACATCGAGACCGCACGCAGGGTGATGCGTTGGCAGTCCACCACGCCAGGCCGCAGCGCGTGCGCAGTGAACTTCACCTCGAAGTCCTCGCTGGGCATCAGGAGGAACGTGTGCACCGTTTTGCCCACAAACAACACAGGTACTTCGCCGCCGGTGCTGCTGCTGCAGCGCTGCGCAACGCCAGTCTGCGGGGTTGGACTGCGCGGCGAGCACGTCGAAGTGAACTGCCGCTGCGAATCGGCGTTGAGGCCCGTGATCGGGGACCCGCCGGCCAGAGAGCCCATCGACAGCGCACCCGACGCCAAGGGACTTGGTGCAGAAGGCGGCAGCGCCTCCGCCGTCACGAGGAGGGGTACGGGGGCTAGTGACAAGCACCGCAGGGTGACCGGCACCACAGCGGTTGGGGAAAGCGAGGAGAGGCCACTGCTCGTGGCTGCGCTGTCGTGGTGCAGCTGCACGACAGGCGGCACGTGCACGTGCGAGACCACAGCTCCTTGCCACGGCTTCAGACTCGCGTACCGCACCAGCATGGCCTCGCAAAGTTCCTGCTGGGTCTGCTCGACCGAAGCCGCCATGCTGCTGTTCGCCGGAGACGAAGCGGCCAGTGCAGCGGCAGGACGCAGCTGCGCAGCTGCGGTCTCTTGGTCCGCCTGCCGCTTCTGCTGCTGCGCCAGTGTTTGGTAAATGTGCTCGATGGGGTCAACAAAGAGGAAGAGCTGGCCCTTGCGAAGGCCGTCGTGACCCTCGCGCACCCACGTCACGGCAAGGGCCAGTGGGGTGTACTGCTCCATGGCCGCCCCACACAGGCGACGCTCCTCCGCCACTTCATCTCGGCGGCGCTGCTCGGCGCTCTTCGGTGGCGCGCGCTGCTGCCCGGCCTTATCGGCGTAGAAGGCCAGTCCGCCACTCCCGTCGTCGCTGGATGTGCGCACCCCGACGTGGCCCGGGCCAAGACACGACGTCTGCAGAAAGAACAGATTGCGTTCGGACTGCGAGACACTGGTGCCGAGGTGGCCTTCTACGGCCTTGACGCGGGAGGGCGAGGGCAAGGCCTCTGTGAGGGCCAGGCAAGTGGTGTCCGCGTAGGGCGATGGCGCGCCGTTAAAATCGCTACCGCTGCCCAGCGACGGCGCAGAGGCGCGGTTCAGAAACAGATGTCGGGCCGTCGTGTCCGCCGCCCCCACCACACGGGGCTGGCGTTTCACCAGCAGCGCCAGCGACAGACAGTCCCCTTGGGAGAGAAGGCACTGCATGGCGCGGTCCGCCACGAGCGCGTCGGTGCCGGTGCACTCGATGCCCCAGCGCGAGCTGTGCACCGCCAGGACACGGGCAACACGCAGAGGGGCGTACGCGTTCGCCGTCTCGGTTGCCGCTGTGGACGCGCCATCGCTGGCTGCGGCCGGCAGTGCTCGCACGGCGTCGTTGGACACCGCGGGCGACAGCACGACACTGGCCCCTGCGGCGGATGCCGATGAGACGAAGGCCCGGGTGCGAATGTGTGGCGTGCAGATGTTCTTCACCGTGAGCACGACCGCCGCCTTGAGTGAGGCGTTCGCGGGCGGGAGCACGGTGGAGTACATCGCCAGCACCGGTTGCACGTCGCACCGTCGGAGAAGACGATGCAAACGCACCATTGCCGGCGGAGTGGAGGAGGAAGCATGTGAAGAGGACGTCAGCGTTCCTTTCCCGCCAGACAGGGAGCTCCCCACCATCGGTGCATCGCCACTCTGCATGGGAGAGACGACACCCGAGGCGGGAAGAGTCTCCTGTGCTGGGGTTGTCCGTGTGCTGGCACCGCCTGCGTCGATGAGCCCTGTCGGCGTCTGTTCGCGCACCCGACGCTCGTGATCTCGCGGGGTTCCAGGGAGGTAGGCCAGCAGCATAAAAACGTAGTTGCCGCTGCTTTGGAGGGAGACGTCGCCACGGCGATGCTGGCCGCGTATCGTCACGGCGAACGTGCGTACCTCCTGCGCCTTGAGGTGCTCCGCCAGGACCAGCGGGGCCTCGAAGTCGAGGTTCTTCGCGAGGCCAAACTCCTCGATGTACAAGAGATGTGCCGCCGTGGGGCTGCGCTGGAGAAGCACGTGCGTGGCGTCTTGCTGTGTGCTTGTGTTGTGCACCACCAGCTTTGTGTGGTAGTACTCCCCGTCGTAGAGGTGATCCGGCAGCTGAGGGCGGAAGGTGGCCGTGACACACGCCTTGGACGGCATCACCGTAACGTGAATATTCTCGACCGCCGCAAGAGTCGGCATCGGGTGCTCGATGGCGTACTCATAGAGGCTCTCCGGACAGCCCGGCCGGCTCTCTCGTGTGGCGAAGTAGTAGTAGCCTTCCTGGCCCAGCAGCGACCAGCACAGACCAATGATGGCGTACTCGCCCTCTGCGACGGGATCGAAGGATAGCGAAACGCGCTGGCGTGCGCCTGCGGCCAGCTTCACTGACTGCGTCGTGGAGCTCTTCCACAACTGGTCCGGTGCAGTATAGGAGAGATACAAAAGAGTCAGATCGGTGGCTTCGACCGCGCAGCCGACCGGGTTCTCCATCACAAAGCTGAGTACGAGGGGCTCGGCACGGGCGATCGTGTAGTGCCGCGGTGCACGCGGCGCGTCGCCTGCGTCAGCAAAGATGTAGTCGTAGGTCTTCGCGTGCGCCGCCGACGAAGGGGAGGATGCGCCGCCGCCGCCACCACCACCTCCATTGCCGCAGCGACGACCATCACCACTACGACCATCCCCACCACTCTTGCCGTTTCCGTTTGTGTGGCCGTTGTGGGGCTGGGGAAAGCGATATTGCGGGTGGGACGGAAGCACCGTCTCCGAGTACGTTTTCTGCAGCTGCTTCTCCATCACGCGCCACTCCGCCGCCGCCGTGGCCTCGCCCATCCGTCGCGCCACTTCGTCTGTCGTCGCGTCGGTGCCGTAGTAGTTGCGATCGACGTGGAAGGACGCGCGTACGATGCGAGGCATTGGCATGTGCGGACAAAGCGCGTAGCCCATGTTGCCCAGCACGTGCTTCTGCTGAGCCCAAAAGGCCGTAAAGGCTGGGTGCGCCGTGTCGGGGTGGCGGTACATCGGGGTGCCTTGCGCCACCGCAGCGCTAGCCATCGCTATACCGCGCACCTCCTGCCCCAGCTGCGTGTACAGCTGCCCCACCGTCACGTAGAGGTGCTCGGCCACATCTTTCCACGTTTCCTGAGGGTCGATAAGGCGGAAGAGCTCCAGAACACGCAGGTAACACCGCAGCGCCTGATCCAGCGAGTTGTCTGCGCGGTAAAAGGCACCGGCCTGCTGCAGGTACCGCGCAAACCGGCGCAGGCTGATGAACATCGGGTAGTCGCGCGGGATCGCCGGTGGCATCGCCAGCCCAGCCGCAAACGGCGCGTTGGAGAAGACGGCGAGACTGGCCAGCATGTCGTTCACTACGCCATTCAACAAATTCTGCCGCTGCAGCACCCCACTGCGTTGCAGATGCAGGAGGATGGCCCGGCTTCGGTCCAGCATGGGCGGCAGCCGCGTCCGCGAGAATTCGTAGAGGAGAAAGGCGATGCGGACGGCGTAGGTCTGCGTGCCAGCCGCAAGGTAGTCGTTCCACGCCACCTCCCACCGGTTGGTCTGCGAGCTGATTCGATGCGTGGACGAGGTGATGCCCGTGTACCACGGCGTGAGGCTCGGCGGTGCGGCGCGGCGCTGCAGGAACTGTGCCACCCCAATCCCCTCCTGGCAGGCGGCAATCATCGCCCGGTTGTAGGGGCGTTGCGTCAGCGTCTCCAGCAGCTCCTCGATACAGAGGCGATAGTAGTTGATGGCGCCTTCGTAATCGTGCAGGGTGAGCGAGAGATCCCCGCAGTGCCGCATCTGCATCTCAAGGGACGTTGCCACGTACTTCGGCAGCACTGAAGGGTCGGAGCCGTGGGGCGGGTAGATGACATCAGCGGTGCGAGGCCGCACCTCATCCTTCCCTTTAAACCACGCTGCCATCTTCCCTAGCGTGGTGGTGCGACGGTCCTGCACCGAGACGTCCAGCATGCGCAGCCGCCGCTCGATAAACTTGAACAGCGACTGCGAGAGGTAGTACGCCATGACGTTGTGAACCTCCGTGACATCTTCAGGGCTCATGTAGCAGCCAGTGAGCATGGCGGTGTGGGAGTTGGGCCAGGTGCCGCAGGTGGGGCTCACCGTCCGGAAGGACAGCACCGCGTTGCGCGTCGTTGCGGCTGCCATGTCGGTGGACGCAACAGAGGATGAGGCGGAGGGGATGCCGGCTGTCCCGCCACTCACGCTGCGATCGCCCATCGAGGCCGTGGCACGCTGGACGGCCTGCGCAGACGGCACATCCATCACTGCTGGCGATGCATCCACCCACAACGAAGGGTCTAGGCTCTTGACCGAGCGCGGATCGAGAACGGAGTTGACCTTGATGAGCGCGCAATAGTTGGCCCCGTAGAGCTGCTGCACGGCGGTGAGCACCTGCCGCGCCGTGGTCAGCGATGGACTGGTGGCTGCCGTGTTGTCGTGTAAGATGAGGTAATACTGATGCAGCTCCGTGTCCATGCCGGGGAGACTCGCCTTCAGCTCCGCGACGCGCTTCGCCTGGGCACGGAAGACTTGAAGAATACCTTCTACGCCACCCGCCTCACTTGTGGCGACGGCGAAGAGGACCCCGACGGGGTGGTCGATGGTGTCGAAGGAGCTGCATCGAACCAAGGCGTGGAAATCGCGGACAAAGGCGCGGTGCCAGCTGGGGCTCGCACGCTCCAGCAGCGTTGACGGCGGCGAGGGTCCACCGGTGCTGCCGTTCCCCGCTACCGCTACCGCTGCTGCAGAAGAGGAAACCGAGGAGGACGATGGCGGTGGTGGTGGTGGCGGCGCACTTCGCACCGGGTGCGGCAGCGAGCCGTCATGACGACTGCGACCACCCTCAACGATACTCTCCACGGCACGGTCCAGCTGCTCCCCGTAGGCCATGTCCATCGCCGCAGAAGCGCGCATGAGGCGTCGCACGTGACGGGTGATCTGCGAAAGGGCAACATCGCGAACGCAGTCGGTCCGCATGAGTCGTACGCCAAAGGTACTGCACATGACCGGGTCGCTGCGGTCGCCGGTACGGGCGGAGAGAGGGCCGCCGGTGTAGACGCAGTGCGGGCGTAGAAGCTGAATGGCGTCGAGGCCGTGGCGTGCACAAATCGCATCAGCGGCGGTGCTGCTCTCTAGCAGGACGACAGGACGCGCATAGCGCTGCCCCACCCAGTCATCTAAGCTCGTCATGCGTCTTGTCTCTTTGTGCGTTTATGTGTATGCGTGTGCAAATCTTCAATAACAGAAAAAACAAACAAAACTGAGACAGTCTAAAATATAAGAGGGAAAAACAACAACAGCTGGTTAAGCCGCTGCCCGAAGAGATGCCTTTTTTTTGTTTTAAAAATTTCAGTTGACTGTTGTTGCCTTTTCACGTCGCGCAAAACAAGTTTTTTCTCCTTTAAAAAAGATGGAAAGAAGTATCTGCGTTGTCTTATAGGCAGCCGGCACGCTGTTGATATCGGTGTGAAAATCTTTTTTATTTTATTCGATAGGCTTAAAGCTACAACAACAACAGCAATTACCAACAGTAGCGATAATCGAAAATGCCCGACAAAGAGACAAAGCAGCTCTCGCTTGCTGGTGTAGAAAAATAAAAGGTTTTTGATTTTTCTTCTTCCAAAACTTTATTCTTTCCCCCTTTTCCCTCAAGTTTGATGGAGGTGCTACGCGTGTGCGTGTGTGCGGCGATGCGCGTTTGTTTGATAAAAAGATAATAATAATTATACGCGAGATCCAGGATATGGCAGCGTGCAAAGACGTTCGCGAATGCGAAAGAACAAGAGCAAAACTTCAGTGACGATAAAACGGGATGTGCACTGTTGGTGAAGTTTTCCAACGGCTATCGAGTTTTATGTCCAGTGCACAGCAGAGAAAGACAAAGGGATGTGAGAGGGGAGAGGTGTGGGTAGTGCTGAGAAGGTGCATAGCTATCAACATCGGAATGAAAAGTAGAGACCGTTACGCCCATCTTTATAAAGCGAGTATGCCTGCGTGTATGTCTTATAACGCAAACACCAGACAAAAAGAGTTTTAGCATGTACGCGACGATTCTAGATCAAGGTGAGATTGTTTTACTGTATGGGAGCCATTGTCGGTGCATCGGCTTGCCACTTTCTTCCTATGAATCCCAGAACAAACCAAAGAGAATGCTAGCGGAGTAACGATGAAGTTCGGGAAACTAGCCCAACACACACAAGCACAAAATTAATGTCCTTTCTCACTGCTGCTCACTGACACGAGTTGATGGGAAGGGGGGGGGGGTCTTAAAGCATCATTTACATGAGTGTTGCCCGCCTCCTCACCGCTTTACCTTCTGATGCTGGTAGAAAGTTGATTTACGCGTTGGAGGTTAGCGGAAGTTCTGGATACGCAAAGGAAGACAAACGGGGAAAAAAAAAACAGAAAAAGTATGAATTAAACATCGAGCACATCGCTGGAAAAATAGAATAAAATGAAAAAAACGAGAATGAGAAAATGCACAAAGACTATTCAATGAGTTCACGAGACTGCAGGACATAGATTAATCGTATTAATAAATGCACCTTTGTCTGGCAGATCCCTTTTTTTTCTTTTCGCCACTCACCGATACGGACACATCCGGGGCGAGAGGATACGCTTCTCGATAGATGCTACCATCGGAGAGGACGATCGTGGCGACATTGAACAAAAACAACAACAATAACAAAAGAAAACAACGAGCGGTGTAATAAGGAAAGAGAGTGAGAGGGTAACGTAGCTTCAACGCATTCAACAACGCCCCGAGGCATACAAAGATATAATAAATGTCTGGATAGGTTGTTCTCATCCAGGATGAAGCACATGCGTAAAGAAATACAGGCAAAAAAAAAAAGAAAAGGAAACAAAAGTAAAAAGAAGAGAAAAACAAGGAAAGTGCAGACGGCTAGGCAATCAGCAAACAACAACAAAAAAAGGTTCTTTGTCATACAACAGCAACAGTAAACAGGGATCAAAGCGCCCGAAGAAACAAAAAAGACACACGAAAAATAAAATAAAAACATCGGTTAAATATTTGTTTGATTACACACGAAGGAGGAGAGAAAAGAAAGTTAGCACGAAAAAGAAAAAGTCTGGGTGAGAAGAGAGGAAAAAAAGAATGTGTGAAAGCTCACCCAAACAACCAAACACTAGCAGCAGAAAGGGACGGTGAAGTAGCTGACTGAAGACGAATAGAGGCGTTACCGTTGGCTAGGACAAACCACAAAACAGAAATAATTTTTCTTTCCTTCACAATAAGCAGGTCAATACATTTGTTCTTGGGGTTGTTTCCTCCTCATTCCCCCTTTTCGCAAACTCTCCTTCCTTATGAAATACATTGCCACGCACTCCAACCACAAGCAGGTGTTGTGTGTGGCGCCACGCAAAACAAAAAGCAAACGCGAAGAAAAAGAAAAAGCATTTTTTTTTTTTTACATTCGTCAAGCAGTTTTTTTTTTTTTAAACGTCAATTGAAAGAGGTGAATATATTTGCGAGAAAGTTAAAAAATGACGGCCTCTTTACCTCCGCGTTCGGGCTCGAAAACTGCGCTTTTGTGTCTCAGAGTTCTACTTTTCTTTTCGAAATGCGGCAGTTTACGATGGAGAAGGACATCTTCACAAAGAGAACCCTAAGGAGAAGGAAAAATCTAAGAAGAGATAGAAAAAAAACAAACAATAACGAGATTGATAACCGCAACAGATAAAGGATAGAGGGCTCTTCGTCTGTGTGCTTGTGTGTGTGTGTGTGTGTGTGTGTGTGTGTGCGTTCACACGTTTTCTTTCTACAGAGGCGAGAAGAGAGACAATTAGGAGAAAAAATATATAGCGAAAAGTGCACAGAAAAGTTAAATCTTTTCCTTTCAGATCGCTTAGACACGAGGCATGAAACGGTAAAGGAAAACAAACGAGAAAAAAAAAAGAGAAACAGGAAAACAGAAATAACAATTCTCGACTGCAAGTACCTCGCATCTATTGCAGTAGTGACTACTACAGACCTAGATAAGGATGCCCTCCTTTCAACAATGAGAAGCAAAAGAAAACAAAGCAATAAGAGTGGGAGAGAGAGAGAGCAACTAGGCAAGACCTTTACATGTCAAACACATATATCAGGCTCTTCTTCATTAATGTACATAGGAAAAAACATCCAAATTCAAACATCAAATCAAAGCCATCATGCGCGGCACCAGAAGTGTGCTTGACCCCGATTCGGGAAGGGAAAACATAATAATTAATAAACGAACAAAACTTGTATTCCCAATGGCACTAGTGCTGAAGACGTGAGACCGTAGTTTCGCGAGGCACCGGATAGAAGGAGAGAGCGAAGAGGTGGGAACACCGAAACTACTAGATTTCCTTCTCTACCCTAGTGCGAGCTCTCGTCCAAAATATGTGTTCCAGTGCCCGTTGCGGTGCCTGTCCCGCGATACAGTGGCCGCTTGCTGCCTCCCTCGCTGGCCTTCTCAAGTGGACTAAACACTTCGGGATCGGAGACGTCCTCCACGTGGAGCTCCGACGTCTTGCCAGAAACACGTGCGTTCACCGACGACAGCTGCTGAGGCGGTGGTGGCCGCTGCTTCCGGCGCTGCTCCTCCGTTCCACTCCGCACCTCCAGCTGGCGCTTGCAGAACCAATCGAACTCCCAATCGTAGGGGCCTTGCAGGGAGTCCGCTGAATCTGCTTGGAGAAGCACTTGCGCCGCCACGGTGCGGGGTGCCGTGTCCGCGCGACTCGCCTTACTCCCCAACTCCATGCTGACGGCGCTGGGCAGGTGCGAGCCCACCGCCGAGCCATCCGTCGTCGACGCATGGGGGCCGTTGATGAGCGGATTGGCCAGCTCCGCTGCACTGCGCGCTGCCACAGAGTCGTCGAAAGAGGGCAGGGTCAGATTCAATCGCTTGCCCAGTCCACGAAAGAGGCGGCGGAGGTACTCGTAGTCGGGCTTCTGCGTGAAGGTCAGCGCGCGGCAGTACTGGCAGTACTTGAGGATCTCCTTGGGCAATCCCTTGCACAGCTCCTCCAGCGGAGTGGCGATCTTCTTTTCGCCGATCTTGATCGTCTTCAGCTGCTGGTCCTTCGCCTGAATGCCCTGCCAAGGCAGCGTGCCCTGGAGAAAGTAGACAAAGAGGAAGCCAATGGACTCGAGGTCATCGCGGCGGCTCTGTTCGTAGCCGCGGTGCACGTTGGCGCTGCAGTACCGCGCCGTCCCGGTCAGCGGCCTGCCTTCGGCGAACGGGATGTGGCTGTTCTTCTTCACCTCCCAGTAGAGCTTCGACAGCCCGTAGTCGATGATGTAGAGGATGTGGCCCTTGGCTCGGCAGCCCACGACAAAGTTCTCGGGTTTTATATCGCGGTGCACGAAGCCTTTTTCGTGGAAGTACTGAATCCGGTGAAGGAGCTGGTCAGCGATCATGAGCACCGTCTTCAAGGAGAAGCGTCGGTGACAGTAGTTGAAGACATCCTCCAGCGACGGCCCGCACATCTCCATCACCATGATGTTGTAATCCCCTTCACTGTCGAAGTAAAAGATCTGGGGAATGCCGACCACGATGTTGGGGTGCGGCACCATCGCAGTTGCTGCACCAGCAGCAGCACCTGCGCCAGTCGTAGTGATAGTCGTACCCGTTGTCGACGCAGCGCCTTCGTTCGTGTTGCCGTTGGTGTTGACCGACGGAGGCGCGATGGAGGCCGATGCGGCGTGGTTGAGCTCTGTCGTGTTGGAGCCTTCCAGAAAGGGGGGCTTCAAGGCGGCTTCGTTGTGGCCCACAGGTGGCTGATGCAGCACGCGGTAGACCTTGCTCTCGTAGGAGAGCTGTGGGTAACGGGCCTTTTTGCGCTCTAGCTTGACGGCCACGATGCGCTGACTTTGCTTGTCGAAGCCCTCGAAGATGTCACCGAAGGAACCGTTGCCGAGGCGGTGACTGAGAAGAAAACGTCCAGCACCGAAGGGAACTTCCTTACCTGTTGGCTGAAAGCTTTCTGCGGAGCTCAACATCCTCGTACTTTTTTTTTTTTAAAGATCTTTATGGATATATGTTTGTATGCATATATTTACAGTGATATAGCTCAGTTGGGCTGGGAAGTAATGATGGTGCCCTTCTCCTTTATTGCACTTGAGAGCACAGAACGAGCTTTTGTTTTTTCAAAACTTATTTTCTCAAGCTCGTTTTATGAAAAGCTCTAGAGAGCACAAAGCTGATGAGAATCACCTTACAAAATAAAAAAAAAAAACGCAAGTGAAATAGTCTTAAGGCCTGTGTCAATGATCAACGGAGCGGAGCTTTTTGTTTGTTTTGTTGTATCAATACAAAACATCAGTATGTATCAGCTGATACAAAGGAACTAAAATGAAAAGTCAATTCAACGAGGTTAGTCAATGAAATGGAGGAAGAGAAAAAAAAACCCTTAAGTCGACCACAGCAGCAAAAAAAAAAGGAAACGTATACGTATAAACAGAAGCAGTCTGAACGACGACTCTGCTGAACGTGTTGGACATGGCACCGAAGGGAGTTGATGTGTATATGTGTATGCATTTGTACGTACGCGAAAGGAAAGAAGAAAGCAAAACACAAACAAAAAAGGGAGGGAGAAGATGAGGATGGCTAGAAAGACTGGGAACCATACTCTTCCATGAAAGACCGAAAAGCCCATGTTTGACAACAAACAAACAAACAAAACGAGGCCGAAAAGGAAGCGAGCGAAAGAAAAGCAATGATCACTTCGAGCTTTTTTTTAGTAGTAATTTTTTTTATCGTGAAATTGTAGATGCGCAACGCACCTTATGGCAGAATAAAGGTAAAAAGAAACAGGTGCGTTTTTCTGCACAGCCCGCTACGCTGAAGGTTTGACTGCCTTTTCCCCGTTTCACTGTTCTCATCGAGAAGGATTCGCACTGTCGTCGTCGTCGCTGTACTCCACGTGACCCCACAGGCTGAGATCACAGTCGCTATCCGCGCGCAATGCCTCGGAGTGATGCGGGTGGCTGTGCATCTTAGCTTCCATCTGATCCCTGACGCAGCTTTGCGCAGTCTTGGACGTGTGCTCCGCTACGATAGGAACGCCAACCATCGATGAAGAGTTGTCTTCCGGAGACTTGAGGAGGGCAGCGATCTCCTGCGTATTAAGTTGGTGCCTCGAATCTTTCTGCGCTGCTGCCGGCCCTCGCAGGCGCTTCAGCGGCGGCCCTTCGGAAACTGATGGCCACGGCGATGACGAAGAGGCACGAGATACGCGAGAGGGAGAAGAGGGAGGGGAAGGAGGCGAGTCTATCCCAGAGCACGATGGCACAGAAGAGGTGGTGGAGGTGCTGGAGAAGGTGGGGGTGGGCACCAGCTCAACCGCCGCCAACGCCGCCGTGTACGTTGCTCGGTTGTGGACTCCGTCCACCAACGCATCTGTCTGCACAGGCGCTTCAAGGCGGACCCCAACGTCCGCGGGGGGTGACCCTTCCGTGTGTGCGGCGGCCAGCTGCGTGGAGAGAGGGTGGTTGGCGATCGCGAAGGGCGTCACGTCGGCTCGTTGACGTTGCAAGATGGAGTACAGCAGCCACGAAATGCCGACGATAGGCGGAGGTCCGCTCCGAAGACCATAGGCACCTGCTTCTAGCGGACGCACGCCAGCGTTGGACTCTCTCACCTCCGCAAACATCGCCGGTACTTGCGAGAGGCGCTGCAGCGCGTCGTGGTATGCACAGCTCAACGACTCGCGCACCAATCGCCGTTGCTGCTGCTGTTGCTGTTGCTGACCTGCCTCTATTGTGCGCTCGTAGAAGCCGGTGAGATCTACGACGACATCCAGATAGGTACTGGCGAGGTTGCGCGTAACGGTGCCACCGAGCAGGCGGAGAAGCTCCGTGGCCTGCTCCAACGCCGCGGTGACATCCCCCAAGTAACTCCATTTACCAGTGTGGGCGTTCGCTCTTTTCCGCGTCGCCGCTGCGAGGTCAATGGGCGGAACGTACAGGTAAAGCATACAGTCCTGGAAGATGGGGCGGTAGTAGGGCCGCCACGCCTGCTCGCCGGCTGGCACGTACTCCTCGGCAACTTCCTTGTGCAGCTGACGAAGGGTGGAGGAGAGATCCGAGGTGGAGTGTGGTAGGGGTGCAGGGCTTGTCAAGAGAGAGTTCGCACGAGCATCAGCCGCACGGGTAGCGGTCGCAACAGATTTGCTAAGATGCGAGGAGAGAGTCGATACTTTGTCCGTCAAGCCGTTTTCTACGTCACCTAAGACAAAACCCGACGCAATGACTGGCTCGTGTGTATCCTCTGCCACTGCTGCTGCTGCTCCTGCTCTTGCTGTTGCCTCAGTGCTATCACCGAAGATCGGATGTGCGTGAAGGTGCGGGACCACACATGGGAAGCCGCCCAAGGCAACGGCGTCGTACACCCACTGTGGGGTCACAATGGGGATGCCGCGTGCCTTGTAGTAGAGAAGGTCAGGCGTGAGGACGGCGTGTGGGCTGACCACCAGGTGCGTGGTTCTCATCCGCCGACCATGTTCGGTGAAGGTCCTCCCACGCGCTGCTGAGCGACCAAACCAGCGTGCCGCACCACCGCCACCGCCGCCGCCGCCGCCGTCGTCGTCCACCACTGTAGCCCCAAGCTGCTCCACCACATCACGCAGGAAGGTCAGGGGTGGGACAGAGCTCGTGGTGCAGTGGGTGTTGTCCTCCGCGTACTCGCCCACGTCGTCCTCGTCCTCAACAAAGAAGCGCACACAGACGTCCGCTGCGTCGCCGTCAGGCAGTCGGCGCAGGAGAGAGACCTCGCTGAAGGTCATGGAAAGGGGCGGCTCCAGCACTCGGTCCTCGGCATTGGGCACTGGCGTGGACGCTCTTGGGCGTTTCTTCTTAGCGTGTGCCTTCCTGTCGCGATTACATTTATCGGCTGAATGTGGCGATGGCCGTGCGACCGGTGAGGCCGCCTCGACCTTTTGCCTCTTCGCTGCCTCTTTTTTTCTGGATTCCTGTGTCTGCTCAATTTCTTCCATCACGCGGCGGCGCGGCTTCGAAGTGCGAGACGTTGGACGCTGTTGCGTTGCCTGCGCGGCGGGCTGGGGCTCCGGTGTGGCAAGAGGCTGCGTGACGGGTACACTGCTCAGCTCGCTGCAGGAGACAGTAAGAGATGTGGCGGATGGCTCTTGTTGCTGCTGCAAAGGGTTTTGTGTGCTTTTCAATGAGCAGAGAAATGGATCGGGTGCGTGTGCCTTCGTGCTGCCTGTCACTCTCTTCGTGCAGAACGCATCCATCAGCAGAGGACTCCGACTGCCGTCTGCAACGTCATCGTGGCCACTTCCTCTGGTGGTGGAGGATACGACAGTGGCGGTAGAGGGCGAGGCGGGAGCAGGGCGGCCACGTCGGCGAGTTACAGCCGTCACTGCCGTGGAGCGCAACACCGCATGCCGTATCATCTCTTCCTCCTCCTTCTCACAGCCCTGACGCAGAGTCAACGCACGGTCTCTCTCGGTTGCTGCTGATGCTCCAGTTGTTGCGGCTGTGGTGGAAGAAGTGGTGGTGGGTGTTGTTGCCGTTAGCCTTCTCTTCGACATCTCCTGCGCAGCGGCGAGGGAAGGTGGAAGTGCAGGCACGTCGCGTCTGCTCGACGGTGTGAGCTTCGGTGTGATGGACATGGCGGAGTCGCTTAACGTGGCCTGCGACGGCACAGAAGGTGAACGTGCTGGCCAAAGCTCCACACGCGTGCCACCCGACGTGTCGGCGGCGCTACAGATATTTTCGAGGGACTGGTGCGGCGCCTGCGCGTCTGTCCGAGTCGTTTCCTTCGCACAAAGAGGCGTACCGTCCACGTTCTCGCCAGTTTCTTCGTCCAACAGCAAAGGCATTAGCCTGCGAGACATCTCTGATGAAGACGATGATGACGGCGGTGGTGGTAATGGCGGAGATGCAGCTGGCAGCACATCGCTTGTGCGGGTAGCCCCTTTTCCCTCCTTCTCGCTTTGACGGACTTCGGGAAGGGAGGAGGAAGGCGCTCTTCGCTTTCTGGATGCCTGCCGTCTTTCCGCTGCTGCTGCTGCTACTGCTACTTCTGTGTCAGATACGGGTGCCGCGTCCCGCTCGCTTGTGATGGCGTAGGGCGCGATGCCCACTCGATGATCTGCTGCGATGCAGGCGGCTAGATAGTCGGGATGGACCACCGCCTTGTACTTGGCGTGCAGTCCACTCAGAAAGGCGGTGCTGCCTTCGTGAAAGACCACAAGATCGGCAGCGGCTTCGCTCAGGGCGAGAGTCGCACCCAGCTGCTGTGCCTGTGCTCGCAGTGTCTTAATCATCGCCCTGGCGGTGTTCCTTTTGGAGCCACCAGTAGGTGTGTCAGCGGACGCGTTGCGGATGTGCAGAAAGATGCGCACCCCTGAGAGGGGAAGCGAGGATGACGCATTCGAAGCCGTTTTTTCGGGGGTTCGTGGCATTAATAGAGGTGGTGGAGTTGTCTTCGGGAAAGGAAAAAGAAAACGTGGCGTAATGCCGTGTAGTGAGGAGTATGCGCACACACCGTCTATGGCAGTGGATCTAGAGCAGCTGTGTATCTATGGAGTGAGAGAGGAGCGTGAGGGTACTGGACCTGCACCACCTCCAAGGAAAAGAAAAGTAGCAGTTTTCTTTTGGTTAATAAATAAATAAATATATATATATATATATATATATATATCGAGTTTGCACACAACTGCCGTTTCTATAGTGAGGCGTCTCGGTGAAGGTTCATGTCAGCAACGCTGTGCTGTGTGATAGGCGATTGCTGTCGAGTTGACAGTCTTATCGCCGTTCTCGTGATCAATGCTGATCAGTGCAAGAAGAAGGCGAGCAGAAAAAACATATATATATATATTTGACAACCGTCAGTGATCTGTTGTATCGTTCTTTTATGCACATTCGCGATGTTGCTTTGATGTGAAGATCGGCGCTGACAGCAGCAGCGGCCCAAAGCCCTTGGCGGACAAGCGGAGGGGCACCGTGCCTTTGGCTTACTTAGACTTGATTGCCAGCGGAGAGCCGCCAGCTGTAACTTCGAACGCCTGAGGGGACGTTAATAGGACAAAGAAAAGCTTACGATCGCTCCCTTTTTTTTTCCCTTTTGGTTCGTCGCTTCGTCGAGCACCTTCGCATCGACAGTCACGAGCATAACAATATAATTCTTTTTTTTTTTTTGACACACTGTTCTCCAAGTGGAACAGCGGGAGCTAATGGACATCAGAAAGAATCGTACAAAACAAGGAGAAGAGAGTGTAGCATACATGAGCGCTGCAAATACACTAGACGCGCATAAACGTGTGTGTCTGGAAAAAGAGAGAGAGAAAATCGAAAACAGACAAGTACAAGAGCAAAAACTAAATTGTCAAAATAAAACTGGCAACATCAAAAGCCCGCCATAGACGACTTTTGTTTCCCAATGGGCAATAATGTAAACCAGCAAAGAAAAAAAAAAAAAACACCCGGAGACGACACGCAAGCACAGAAAAGCAAACTACGCGAGGGAGACGCGCTCTTCGTCTTGTGCAATCACACTACCCTCCTCCGGACTGTCAACGTCGATGTCGTCACCAGAGAAACCGCCGCCCTCCCCGCCGGCGCCATCGTGCTGCATCGCATTGCCCTTCGCCTCCTCCTCCTCCGCCGCGTCCTCGTCGTAGTCTTCGAAGCCCAGCAGATTTTCTGCAAAGGCGCGAGCCGTAATGACGTCCTCCAACATCTCAAGTCGAATGCCATCACCCAACAAGGAGTTGAGCGCGGCAGCGATCTCGCTCGCCTTCAGGCCCTCGCCCTTGGTGGACAGCAATTGAAAGAGGTGATCGCGGCTGATCTCGCCGGTGACGGCGTCGGCGCCGAGAGCGTGGAAGGCCGCCTCGATGTCATGCCGCGTAATGCCGAACACCGGGCGATAGTTGATGTAGAGCCGCATGAATTGCGAGAAGTCGAGAAGGATGGCGTCGACGTCGACCTCGGCCAGGGGCTCGTCTGGAGGGCCGTACATGTTGGCCACCTCGTAGGTCATGTGTCCAATCGCCATGTCAGAAGGGTAGTAGCCCAGCGACCGCAGCAAATTCGGCATCTGCGCGAATGGAATCGCACCGAGCAACACGCGCTTCGCCGTCGTCTCCTCGCCCTGGGCCCGGATCTGCGCGTAGTAGAAGTAATCCACCACCTCCTTCATTAAGTCCCCGTCGGCACCGCCCTCCACCGCGCTGACTAAGTGCCGAAGCGGGACGCCGCCCTTCTCCGTGCACTCCGCCGCCGCCGCCGCCTCTTCTGGCGGGATAAGAGCGTCGCCGCAGACGTGCCACTGCAGCACCGACTGGTCCGCCCCTCCAGCTGTGAAGACGTAGCGGCCATCGTAGGATATGGTCATGCTGGTGATGCTGCCCGGGTGGGCGAGCAGGCCGAGAGAACAGAGAGGGTCGCCGCGGAGAGGGAGTTGCACCAGTCCAATGACCTTCTCGGCTGTGGCGTACGCCAAGCAGTGCGATGTCGCGGCGTGCGCAGTCGTCTTCTTCCCTGCTCCTTTGCCATTGGCCATCCCCTCCCCTTCCTCTTTTGCCTGAGACAGCTCCTGTTGCTGCTGCTGCAGTGGCATCACAGCCATGTGTGTCACAGGGCCGCCAAATGTCGGTGCCAGTACCGTTTTGACGCACTGCCGGCTCCAGTTGCTCAGGTAGAGCTGAAACTTGTACTCGTTGCTTGCAATCAGCAACGTGTCGTGGACGCCGCTCCCGTTGCTGCCCTGGTCGGCAGTGGTGGCCGCGGTGGCGAAGCTCGCGGACGCGTGCAGGGGGCCGCCGCCGCGTGACGCACTACTCGTACTGCGCTGATCTTTCTCGTCCACGTGTGAGGTCTCCATGCTTTGGTACAGGTCACGTGGCTGGCTCTTTGTGTCCAGCAGCACCGCACAGTCGGGCAACCAGACAAATCCGGTGGGGATCGAGTCCTGCGAGATCTTGTGTGCAGCGCGCAAGACAAGGCCGGTTTCAGGGCTGGAGTTCACCAGGTCGTACTCGATTAGCCGCTTGTCGGCGCCTACAGACAGGAGGCGCACCGCGTCCTCGCCTACTCCCGCGCACGCGCTGAAGTGAAGGCCGCAGATGGCCGCCTTGTGCGTCTTGTGATGCCCCACCAGCTGCCACTCTGACTTCTTCTTGGACTGAGTCGATGCCCCTATCGGTAGGCCTGTAGGGGGCGTGTAGTTCGTGATGTACTCGTAGAGGCCAACCCGCCCGTCCGCTGTCGCCGTGGCCATCAGCCGGCTATCCGCGGAGAAGCAGATTTCTTCGATGCTGATCGACTGCTTCAATGCTGCGGCACCGATCGCACTCTTGTTGTTGTTGCTGTTGAGAATATTCACCGACGACGCCCCAGTGGGAGGGGCGATGGACGCGCGACTCTTCGCTGCGCTGCCTCCTCCTGCTGCCGCTGCTGCTGCTGCTGACGCAGTGGCTCCTGCACTTGCAACATCCTCGCCACCACCACCATTACCAGCGCCAGCAGCAGTGGATGTTGAGCTACTTGCAGGCCGCATCGTCTGCACCTCCTCCAGCGTCTCCGCGTCCAGCACCTTCATCACGCCATTGGTAAAGCCCACCACCAGCCACTTCCCCGACGGATCGAAAGTCATACAACGAATGAGCAGATTGCGGAAGAGGCTGAGCAGCACCACGCGCTTCTGCGCGTAGTCCCAGAGGTGGAGGTTGCCGCTGTAGCCGCCAATCGCCAGGCGAGGCAGGCGTGGGTGCGCCGAGAGACACTGGATGGATCGGTCCTGGCCCTGCACGATGAGACGACCACGCGCTACATCAGCGGTGCAACTCTTCCCATTTCCGGTCTGCCCGCCCGCCGTGTGGAAGGACTTGGCGGGCACGTCGATGATCATGCTATGCGCCGTAGAGACCATGAAGTCCGGGGCAGCGAACATCGTCGCCGCAGCCGCACCGTCCATCAAGAGATGACGCTCTACTTGGTCTGGCGCGATGGCGCGAGCCTCATCGAATGAAGCACTGGACGGGAGGCGGTCGAAGCTGATGGAGACGATGGGGCCGCCGTTAAAGTCGTCGAACCACGCCACCAGTCGGAGCTTTGTGTCCAGAAACTTCACCGTGCCGTCCATCCCACCAGTGACGAGGTAGCCCTGCACGGTCGTAAGAAAGGTCACCCCGCCAGCGTGCATGCGAACGACCTTGAAGAGCGTCTTGTCCTGCTCCTTCATGATCCGATCCTGCGGCTGCAGGGACCAGAGAACGACATCGCCGTCGACCGTCCCACTGCACGCCATCGTCGTACCAGGGACGAACACTGTGTGGGTGAAGTTGCCGACGGCCGCCTTCAACCGACGCTGCAGGATGGGTGGGGAGTAGTACTTCAGAAGTCCTTCCCGCCACGACCAGAACGTCACTCGGCGCAGCCCATTCGTGCACAGCAGCTCAGGGTGATCCTGCGAGAAGGCGATGGACGTCTGCTCATCGCGCGCGGCGATGCGGCGGACAAACACGGGCGCTGTGTCCACACCTGCAAATGGATCGAGGGACGTATCCGCACTCGCCTCGACCGTGTCCGTCGTCTGCTGGGTCCAGGACCAAATCATGATCTCCTGTGGATCGCGACGGTTGAGCGTGGCGAGATACTGCCCATCCGGCGACATGGCAACGCTCAGCACGCCGCCGTACTTCCCTGTGGCGATGACCTTCAGTGGCAGGGCCGTGACAGCGTCCCAGACGATCATCGTTGACCCGTCCTCCTCCTCCTCGCGCTGCGCGATGGTGGGGTCGACGTGCATCGTCGTCTCCTCCACCATCTCCTCCTCCTCCACATCTTCATCATGCGTTCGAGCCGTTTGAGTGAGGACGTTGCGCTGCTGCACGCGTCGCCGCACCTCAGCATCGCCCTCGTCGGCCGTCACGATGAAACGGTGGTTGTGCGCGCAGCAGCTGGAGCTGACGATGGCGTAGCGGTGACCCAGCAGGTGGCGCTGGGTGTTGTGGACGGCGTCGTAGAGGACGCCAATGTGAGCGATGGCATAGAAGACGCTGCGCTGCTGGACGCCGGTGCTGAGGTTGTGCACGCCAGCCTTGTAGTCGTTGTTCAGACCAAAGGCCCACTCCAGCTTGAGGGCGTCCTCCGAGAGCGACGGGCTGGGGCAGCGTAGGTACGGCGTGCCCATCGCTAAGAAGAAGAAAAGAAAAAAAAAGATATAGGGAGAAGAGAGAATGTCTAGGATCTAAGATGACCACTCAATCAAGATGTGTGGGAGGGCCTCGTAAAGGGCTTCACTGAGCAGCAGTCGGGCTAGTATGATAAAGGGGTGATGTACGCATAGGAAGAAGAGAGAATAAACACGATGAGAGAGAGAGAGAGGATGTGAGGTGTATAGAGAAGGTTTTAACAACAATGAACACAAAATAACTTTTCGTGGCCACGTGTTGATTACAATGCGTCGCACCTTCCATTGAAAAATCCCTCGCGCCTTCTTCTACTCAAAAAATCAGCCGCACGAGCGCTTTTTTCAATCGGCCAGATGAAACACTGTTCTATGCCAAGAAGAAGGTGAGAGCAGATCGCGAAATTGAAAGTTTTATTTCTGCTTTTATTTGATCGTCATGCTGATCACATCCTCTGTGGTGTTGTGGCACATCTGCCAGCCTATAATGCCCCCGTAAACCACACACACACACAGGCGCGAGGCAACTCTTTCAATGTCATTGGTGGTTTTTGTTTTGTTTTGTTAGGCTCATACGAAAGATAGTTTGAGAGAAAAGAAGAGAGCCTGGGCAGGCAACCATCATCAGCTGCAATAACATGCACAACCGGGTAAAAGAACAACAACAACGCTTGAGGAGACGCTTTTACAGTTAAGCAATGGCGACGCATTGACACCAAAAGAAAACCGCACAGGAACATTTCCAGCAAAAAAAAGATAAAGTGTGGCATCAGGAAGAAGAAATAAATATCTTGAGGTTGCGAAGTGACGAGTTCCAAATACGACTGCGCGTGTTGGATTTGATCTACACTAACAAAAGGCAATCATGAAAGAGGATCTGCTTTCTTTTCTTTGGCGCAGTATTTTATTCTCTCTCAAGCCCTCTCGCTCTCTCTCTTGCCACGCGCCTTTCACTCCTAAGCCAATCTTTCCCTTTTTTGTGTTTCCTTATTGGTCCGCGAAAACAAAACTACTCTCTCTCTTTCCATTCATCCTCTGCCCGAAGGCTCTCTCTCTCTCTCTCTCTCTTTTAAAACAAAACAAACTTCAGAAACAAAACAACAAACAAACAATACTCAGTTCACGTTATTTAGATCATTAATTCAGAAAAAAAACAACAATCGCAACCATAATGAAAAGAGAGAACCCGGACATCGCAGGGAAGTTGTGTCGGGGCCCTGGCGGTCACGGACGTAAATGTATACCGCCCCTCCTGGTGTTTCCCTCCACATTTCCATCCAACAAAGCAATTACAGTAAATAAAGACCAACCGTTGCGCCTCTCACTTTTTGAGAAAGGAGAGCGAAGAAGAAGAAGTGAAGCGAGCTTCGAGCCAACCCCCTTAGCACAGAGCGCAAACAAAGCATGCGCGCCGAGCTACTGCTCCTGCTTGTTTTTCTTTTTCTCTCTTTCCATATGTCATTCAGTTCACGCACGCATAATGAACGCGCAACATTTCTCCTCTTCATCCTGCAGATAAAAAAAAAGAAAAAGAAAAAGAAAAGACACTTGTTAGCTCACACGCTTGTATCGTCCATCACACGGGCGGAAAACAACAACATCAACATCAACAACAAATCTTTTACTGCTTCTGCTGCTGTGCTGCCGGCTGCTGCTGCTGATCCTTTGCCGCCCCCTCCTCACCACCCTCCGCATTAGGGCGGCGATCCTTGTCCTCGCCGTACACGGTGGACAGCATCTCAATCGTGGTCAGTTCCTTCCGCAGGATGACGGCTGCGCACTTGATCATGAGCGCGTCCTTGAACTGCTGGGTGTTGAAGTCGACACGGCCCGTCTGCTCGCGCTGGCGCTGCAGCGCCTCCTCGCGAATCGCGCGGAGGCTCTCCACTGCGGTCATCATCTCATGCGCCTCCCTCGCACCGCCGCTGCCGCCCGTGACGATCTTCTCCGCGGTGGAGACGGCCGCCTGCAGCTTGCGCTGCTCCTCATTGACGGCGTCGGTGGAAGACTTGTTGTCCATGCTGGCCACGTAGGCCACCTCGTCGATGTTCAGCAGCTTGCTACGGGGATTGGCATGGCCGCCGTTGTACAGCGCCAATGAGGTGAGGTGGTTGAGCATCACATCAGAGGCAAGGCTAGACTGCGGGGAGAGCACGACCTTGTGATCCGAGTAAAGCAGCGTGTGGACCGCTGGGTCTTCGCTGATGAGGGAGGCTGTCCAGGCCACCTCCGGCGTAGCCTGCCGGGCGTGCGGCATCTCACAGTGCAGGTGAAGGCAGTTGCGGCCATTAAAAATCGTCGTCGGCGCGTTGCACCACCGCTGGTAGTCCTCCTCCGACATATTCTCCTCCGCATGACCGGCGCTGTACCAGCCGATCACGTCCAGTTTGCAAAAGCGATGCTTCGCAGCACGCCGCTTGTTCAGCTTATCGCGGAAGACCTTCGTGCCGGGCTGGTCGGTGTTCTCGTGCGTCAGTGGGATGAAGTCGACGATGATGATCTCCTCCGCAGTGCGGGTGCCCATGATAAAGCCCGCGGCGGCGGCCCTACGCTTGGCATGCTCGATGATGAAGGCGGCCGGGTAGGGCGTCAGCTGAACGACAACCTCGTGGGACATGACGGGCACGTTTGACTGAGTGAGAGAGATAGAAGAAGGAGATGAGAGGAAAAAAAGAAAAGAAAAGCGAACACCACAAAGGGGGCACAAGTGCTTTTGTAGTCGAGAGCGAAAACTGTATGTAGATTCAAGATGATTTAGATTGAACACGTGTGTGTGTGTGTGTGTGCATTGTGAACACAGAAGAATAACATGGAAATTAACAGAGCAAGGAGAACACAAAAAGAGAGACAGATAATGAAAGGTGTGTTAAAGAAAATTAGAGGTAAAGAGGAGATGCAGAGAGACGGTGGCAAAAAGGCATGGGTGGGGCTTGAGCGTGCCTCTGGTTATGTAGTGATGGAAGCATGTTTGAAAAAAGAACAGTGCTTAGTGGGCACCCAGCTCGATTGCCCAATCGTAAATTTCTCTTTTTTTTTTTTTTTTTTGAAGCGCAACGCTTCCCTCTCATCTGACTCCCTTAGAAATATATATATAGTTCTGCAGGCAGAGTGCAGCTGAGGGGTCACAAAGTCGCAAAGACTTGTCTGCAAGGAAGAACATAGCACACACACACACACACCACCTAATGGTGCTGAGCCATACACACGCTTATTCCTCCATCTGTTCACTTTTTAACAACAGGCAGTGAGGAGACTGTCGATGCATTTGGTGCGTCTACACGCAGTGAGTGGTGTTCTCTGTGTGTGTAACGCAAAGCGCGAAATCATACTTTCCTTTTCGATGAAACCTTTAGTTTGGCTTTGTGGGTAGAATATACTAAGAAAAAGAAAAAACAACAACAACAGTACCACAAACGCAAGAGATGCCTAACGTTGAAAGCTAGCCAAGACAACTAACAACGCTGTGAGTGCGTGAGCGGATGTGGGAGACAGAGAGAGAGACACAATTACACACCCACCAACGCACGCACCCATAAACATCTTTCGATACGTTGTCCACATCGAGCAAGAGGAGTGGAAGAGAAAACAGAGAGTTATGCAACACAAGAAAGAAAAAAAGAAAATGACGAGCGTCCACTTCATCTCTCTTTAGAATCGCGCGCCTTTGTTTTTTCTATGCTATCTTCCTCCACGTCTTCTCTTCTCATCTCTCTCCCTCCTCCCTACCCCCTGCCGAATCCTACTTGTCCTTAGAACACCAACGTAAAAGTGGTGGTAAAAGGTTTTTTTTTTTAAATTTTGTATACAACTGGCGTCATATACGTCCCTACGTGTAGCCCACTTGCCTTCCCTTTCTTAGTGGTGGGCCTGACCGTGCTTGTGGTAGTAGTCCTTGCCAGGCAGCAGGTCACCAGGGGGCTGAATGATGGTGTCCTTAGGACCGTAGGCGGAGTAGAGCTTCTCGATATCCGTAAAGGCACGAATGCGGAGCTGATCCTGTGGGGACAGCTTTCGCACCTCCTCCAGCGTACCGCCCCACCGCATGAGCATCGCCTTCTCCCAGCCGTCCACATCCAGGCTGTGGTCGCCGTGCCAGCGGTGGAAGAAGTAGATGGTCGGAATCCCGGCAGCCCAGAAGCGCATCTCACCGGGGATCACCCACTGCGCACTGCTACTCCACGCACGCTGAAAGTAATAGTCAGCGAGCGCGCGCGCCTGCATCACTGGGCCGTTCAGGAAGCCCTTGGCGACGATACGCTTGCTGCGGTAGGTTGAAAAGAACACCATTGTTGTGTTTTTCCTGTTTTCTTCAGGTTGTTGTATATGTGTGTGTTTATGTCGTAAAGTACGAGCTTACGGTACGGAGGCAAGAAAAAGAATTGAAAGGAAAATATAATCGTTGAGGAAATGTTCACGCGACGGGTTTACAACGTCCAATGAACATGGGAGAACGAGAGAGAGAGAGAGAAGAAGAAAGCAAAGAATGGAGCGAGACGTGCGTGTAGAAACATCTGACTATATAGAGGACATCTTCATACTCCACATTGGAGATCTACCCCCCTCCCCCATGTAGTGTACAAGAGAGAGAGGGAGCTTTAAAGAAAAAGAAAGAGTTCAGCTACACGGGATAGCAAAGATCTGTTGACGCTGTATCGAGTTGTGCGAGATCGCTTATCTTCATACGACTGGCAGCTATCAGAATTGATAATAATCCCAATCATCAAATGAGCATCACGAAATTTTTAAGCAAGTTGTTCAGCGACACAGAAGGGAGTCGGGAAAAAAAAAACGAAAAGATTCCATGCTGGAATACACATTGCTTCACCGGTTTTTGAGAGTTTCGGTGGCATCAAGTATTGAAGGAGATGGTCGAAACAGCAAGCAGACACGACTGTTAAAAAAGAACAACACAACGACGCACCGAGAGGGAAGACAAAGACGAGTTTTTTTCTTCGAACCTCGCGCTTCTCTTAGGTGATAGATACGAGTTCAACGGTGCGGATGCTGCGGCACCGTGATGCTGGTAATATCAATAATAATAAATAGAAAGAAAAAAACATCAACAACGCAACACACATTAAAGCAGTGTACTCAACTCACTTTTTTTAGTGTGGCATTTTTGTTGCCTATATATTCTTTGACTTTTTTTTATCACAGGGGCAGAGAGGTTCCCCGGAGTAGGCTGTCAACGCTCCATCTCTCTCACACTCACATACACAACGCGAAATAGATACAGCATGAGGAGCGCGTCATCTCTGTTCATCTCTCTCGTTTCACCCGCGTTCCTCCCCCCCTTTTTTTTTTTCACCCAGCTACGGTCTATCGCAGAATACGAAGTCCCGTTGCTTCCAGATCGTAGATGCCACGATGCTCGTCGTACAGCTTCTGCAGTCCCTCAATGTACTTGCCCTGCCAGTAGTCCAGATCCTGTATCGTCGGCTGCGCAATGCGGGGCAGCTCAATGGGCTCTCCCACCACCACCACAATCGGCCGGCGGTGGGGCAGGATGCCGTAGTTGAAATTGAAAAAGCCTCTGCCCTTGACGAGAGGGATGGCAAAGCCTAGGTAGTGCTTGAAGAGTCCGAGGAGGTGCTGCACGTCGGGCTCACTTGCCATGTCCGCCACGTTGTACACGTTGTTCTCGCCAAAGCCGTAGACGGGCACTAGTGGAGTGCCCTCTTGAAGGGCAATCTTAATAAAACCCTTCCGCTTCAGCAGCAGCAGATCATTCGCGTTGGGCTTCGACATGAGCGACTCCTCGGCACCGCCCACCACCAGCATGATGCTCTGCCCAGGGCCAGAGCGCAGCGTCTTGCGAATGCACGGCGCACTCGCATCCCCACAGCCCATCCAAATCGTCAGGTGACGCCAGAAGGGCACGAACAGATTCACTTTCAGCGTCTGCAGGTGCACCGTGACGCCGGGCAGCATCTCAGACAAGTCGTTCGTGTCCAGTCCAAAGTTGATTAGCGCGCCGAAGGTGTGAATGCCATGAGGATGATAGACAAAGAAGTAATTACGTTCGCGGTCCACCGCACGGCGCACGGGCTTTGGCACGACAAGTCGAATAGGGAAGTAGTCGCGGTAGTAACGCCACAAGAAAAACCGCGTGAAACGGCGACTCTTGCGGTGTGGGAAGTTCGGCCGGCCAAAGGTAAACATCCAGAGAATGTACAGAATCATGAGCGGTGCCGTGTAACGCGATACAACTAGAAGAAGAGCTGTGATGGTCATGCAGATTGGGATGCCCGTGAAGAAGATGAAGAGCGACATGACCAGCGACTGCAGGCGACGCTCACCGGGAGTGTGAATGATGCTGCGCCAGGAGAAGCGTGCGCCGTTCATGTCGAAGGAAGATGAAGTGGGCGTCTCATCCACGTACTGCTCCAGCGCCGCGAGGAGGCGGTCTGCGGCGGCGGCCTTGGGGCTGTAGCCGGCCGCGTGGCCCTCGTCGCGATCATGACGAGCGTTGCTGTTGTTGTTTTCCATCCCATTTGTCTGATGTGATAGGGGCTGTAGTGGCGAGGGTGTTCCGTCAGCTGGTGGATCGGCCTCCGCCAGCCATGTCGAGGTGGAGGTTGTTGTTGGCGGCCCCGCGGTGACCGGGGCGGGGGCGTCTACAGGAAACGGAGAAAATGAAGTCGCGTGAGCCTCCTCGTCGTCGTCCTCAACGTTCTCCGCTTCGCCCACCTCAGCGTGCGTGTCCTCCTGCACAGGCGCTTGCGGTGCCTCATGAGCCACGGACGCAGCTGCCTTTCGCTGTTGCCTCTTCCTTGTCTTGTGCGCGTGCGGCGGCGGCGGCGGCGGCGGCGTCTTGGTCGAGAGCGCTGGCGTGGTCGGTCCTGATGCTGCCGCACTCGCCATGCTGTTCCCCTCCGCCTCCGCCAACACCGCTTCCCGATACTGCTGCTCCTCCCCCACCGCAAAGAGAAAAGCGCGACGCAGGCTGCGGACCTCGCGCGCGGCAATGTAGCGTCCTCGGGCTTGGAGCTGCTGCAGCTGGTCAATCGCGTAGAGAATGCGGTCGAGCTGCTCATCCACTTCTTCAGGCGAGGCCGGCGGACGGGCATGCGTGAGGGGCGGTTCGGTCATCTGCGAGCTGGTCTGACTTGTCCGGCTGGTGTTGCTGTGACTCCGTGGCCCTTTGCTGGCTAAAAAATGAATGGTCGAGGCGACATGCGCGCTGAGAGACTTGCGGGTTGGCTTTTCCACAATGGGCTCTGCAGGTTGCGTGGGCGGCGGCGGCGACGGCGATGGGAGAGTCTCCTTTGGCACCGGCAGCAGTGTAGGCAGCGTCGGTGACCGGGCTTCGCTCTGTTCGCCTTCCATCTTTAAAAAAAAAATCCTTGGAGAGTATGTACACCACTTTTCTCTCTCTCCCTCTCCCTATCAAATCTTTAATAGCTCGACTTGATGCTGAACGTGCGATGATTGGAAACAAAGCAAAAACCAGCAGAAGAAAATTACGTAGCGCTGGCTATCACAAAGGTATCTGTCTTTACAAAGGTGAAAAAAAAGAAGTGAATATTTTTTGTACAAGATGTATACGTGCGTGTGAAATAAAGGTTAAGTAAAATACAAAAAAAAGAGAAGAGAAGAAAAAAAAAGAGTTGCAGCAGCACCTGCAGAACGAACAGAAGCAATGGTTGTCGAGACGTTGCACAGGTCCGACAAGAGGGAATCGTGGGCCGAGGTCAAAGTAAGAATACGAAGAACAATAATGGTGATGAAAGGAACCTCAACAGTAGGAGAGAAAGAGAAAATATATATATATAGAGAGAGAATCTCGGTGAAGAGAACGATTTCTTTTGAAAGGCGCACACGCACACAGACACACACGCAGCGATGAGGAAGACTACAAAAAGGAAGAGACGATACTCCCACGTAGTCCCCGTAATTTGTGCGCGTTGTACAAACGGTGGATGGCCTGCACTGGGTAACACGAATGATGTGGGTGATGAGGGATAGCAGTGACAGCCACAATCACCAAAACAACAACAGCAAAAAAGCGAAAGCAGCAGAGACTACCAAGGTATGTATTGGCGATAGAGAAGACAAAGAAGTGAAAGGGCGGTGCCGCTGTCTCTCCTGTTGAGAAAATGCTTTTCTTTTCTTTGTTTTTGTGTATTAAGTGTTTGATTGATGTTATTAGAATCGCTTTGTCAGAGGGTAGCAACGTCAAGTAATAATGAGATAGGGTTTATGTGTATTTATGTGGTGTACACGCGTGAAACAACAACAACAATTCCATCAACAACAACAAAAAAAGGAAGAGAAGGAGAAAGGGAGATAATTGATGCTGGGTGAATTCCGTCTCAGATGGCAAGAGCGTAGAGTAGATGTAAGAAGTCGAAGAAAAACAAAACAAGACATGATTCAGGACAGCTTTTGAACGAGAAATATGGGCAGTCGGTGTCTTTAAAACACACACACACATAATATACTTAAATAGTGGCTCAGAGTTCGCCAGCTGCAACCTGCTCAGCTTCCTTTTTTTCTTCTTTTTTTTTTTCCAAGAAAGGGACTAACAAGGAGGTCAGATTATCCCACACGGAAACGTGAGAGGAGTTGGCAGCAACAGCGGCTACAAGGGAAAGCGTTGGCACGGCTACGGCATACACCAGTGCTCCTTTTATGCGTGTGCGTCCCGTTTTAGAGCATTGTGAGTGAAAAACCAAATACACAAACTGACAACGAATCAGAAAAGTAAAAAAACACGTACGAACGCAAAAGCACGTTCGACCAAATTTATTCGCCCTCATCTCACCTTTCTTCTCGGTTGCTACGCACAGATTCGCCCAGACCTGAAGGCACCCCCAGCACACAAAAAAACCCACACACACACACAGACACACACGGTGGGACGCACTTGCGCATTACTCATGAGTCATCTTTTTCGGACCTCGCTCCTCCGCCCCGTACGTATCTTCCAACTCGCCGTCCTCCCCATCGTCGTCGTCGTCCACGTCGCCATCGCCCTCCCCGCTGTCTGCGGTGACAGGCTGCCCCGTTGGGGCTCGCTCCGCATCCGCCGTGGCATCCGCCATGAGTGTCTCCGCGCGTCGATCCGCATCCGCGGTGCGGGCCTGCGCGGCCGCCTCGGCCTCCCGCGCTTCGGCCTCCTCCGTCAGCACCTGCACGTACGAGCCAATCATCTCCTGCCACCACGCTGGCAGCCCAGCAGCTCCATCGCTCGTGTTACTGCTGGCGCTGCGAGTGTTGGCAGCCGCAGCCTCGGCTCTTAGCACCTCGGCCACCACGCTGTCCACCGTCACCGTTTCCGTCGTCGGCGCAGTGGCAGGCTTGTCTACCTGCGTGTCCGCCACCGTGTCCAGCGTGGTCGCAGCGAGCTTCTCCGTCGCACGGGCCACCACACCCTTCTGGAAGGCCTGCATGTCGGCCGCGTTGTCTTGTCGAAGACCTTCATGGAACTCGTAGGAGGCCTGGAGGGTGCGGACAAAGTAGTTTTCCATCGCCTGCAAGCGCCGCTCGACCAGCAACGGCAGCTCCTTGGCGCGGTCAAACGTGTCCTCATCCGCGTCTTGAATCGCGGTGTCCTTCAGTGGGTCGCCACCGTCCACGGTTTCCTCGGGGGCTGGGATCGGCAGCAGCGCGCCGCTCTCCAGGGAAATGCGTCGCTCCTCCAGCTCGCCCGTTTCCTTGCTGCGCACCTTCACCACTTCGAGATGGCAGAGTTCGTTGGTGGAGGGGTCGATGTGACGCACGCGATGGACGCTGATGGGGTGCTCGCGCTGGACCACCTGCTCAGGTCGCGTTTCACTCGCTGGAATCACGACGTCCTGCACGTTGATGTTCTGCACCAGAATTTCGTTCTTGTACTTCACCACGGCAATGATCGAGCCACGCTGGCCAACGCCCTCGCCAGAGGTCACCTCGACAATATCACCGGGGTACCACAGCCACGGGTGAATCTGAAAGTTGGGGGCAAAGAACGGGTAGCGAGCGGCGATCTGGTTCCGCTGATGCTTCTCAAGATCCCGGGCGATCCACTGGTTGTGGTAGGTGTGATCTTGGTAGAAATCGCGCTCCTTGGGGTGGCGGATCGCCTCTAGCATTTCAAGTCGTTCGCGATCCCGCAGGTCTACCTTCTCATCGGCGTAGATGCCGTTAAGGAGTCCCGCCTTTACCTTGGGCCGGCGAAGAAGGTTCGGGGTGACGTTGTACGCCTTCAGCGCCTTCTCCGGCCGCTTATAGAATCGTGACCGGCTGCGGTAGCGCGCGTACATTCTGCTTTTTCCCTAATACACAAAGACGAATAATGAGGAGGGGAAAAATAAAAATGGTAGTACACGCACACACACACACACACACACACACGCGCGAAGTCAAAGGGAAAAGGTAGGTAGCACACGTTTCGCCTCAGTATTGCTGGAGTCGTGTTGTTCTCTATTTCTTTTAGTTGTGTGTGTGTGTAGCTGTTTTCGATGACCGGTGTGAACACGGAGAATCGCGGGCTAGGTTGCACTGACACGAGCACACGCACACGTTTCTGTCGCGATGGAGAGAGAAAGTGGTGTGTGTTGAGCAGGAAGCAGCACACACTAGAACAAAGGGAAGATATAACAGGAGCCAGATAAAAAATAATAATAGTATGAGGCTGTTCCGAAGCAAGGAGACGAGAGCGTTTCGCTGCTGCCATAGTAAGTGGTGTGCGTTTCTGGGTAGATGGTCGTCACAGAACTCTGCGCTGGCACATCAGAGTATAAAGCGTTCTACAACGTAAACATGAGCGCACAGTAAAGAGAAACAAAAGGATTCATAATGTGTCTTTGCAGAGGATATACAAAGACTCTGAAGCGTAGCATTATCCACTCCTGTGTTGTTATCGTATTGCTTTGTTGAAGTACCTGTGGACAAATCGAAGCGCTAATGTATAGGACACAAACGAGATAAAGTATAAAAATAAAGAGTTAAAGATCGAGCCTCACTCCAACACAGCCTATCTATCTCTGTCTGCTGCCGCGGTGCTCCACCAGCAGGAGCATATCAAAAAAAAAAAAAAAAAACAACGCACATCACATCAAGTACCTCTCTTACCAGAGCTTCCACCATGGACGATCTTTATGGGCGATTTTCTTTTCCATGCACGTCATGTACGCTCGCAGCTCGGGCTGGCAGTGCAGCAACGAGGTGTGCGCAGTCTCCACGTCATGATCGTTCATCATCACCGCGTGCTTCTCAAAGCACTGAAAAAAAGCGTTGGTTGACTCCGCGCACTCTGGGCACGACGTGGGGAAGTAGCGAGGGAGGCGCGTAATGGCTGTCCCGTCAGCCGCCGGCGGTGGCAGCGCCGCCGCAGCGTTAATCTCAGCAGCGTTCATGTTCTCTTAACAGTATATATATTTAACTTTTGAATTTTTTTTTTTTGGTTTGAGAGTCGTTGAGAGCAAGTCTCGATTGTGTTGTTCCGCTATTCGCTTAGCGTTTCAGATGTTCTGCGCGTTTGTACTCGTGAGCAGACACGAGGATTGTCAGTGTTGTTATTCGTTTGTTGCTTCCCGGAGGCAAAGGAGCCCTTGGGAAATGGACAAAAAAAAAAAAGGACGGAGAGGAGAAAGGAGAAACCATTGTGTAACGAAGGAATAGAAGAGCACACAGAAGTGAAGAGAAAAATGCCACAGCATTTTTTTTTCGCATAAAAAACGACCTCTATTCCTTTTTTATTTATTTTGCACTACACAACCACTCATTTACTTTTGGCATTCTTCCCCCGGACATCCGTCACAGTTTACGATTCTAATTGTTTCTGGATGCTCTGTCCAGTGCTAAACGCCGCTCTTGGTCCAAGAGCATCTCGATCTGAGTACTTCATCACCTTGGAGAACGCATCGTTGATGCTCCTAGGCTCAGTTGGCTTGTCAGCAAGAGAATAACCAGAAGTAGATGCGAGAGAGAGAGCGTGAGTGTTAGCGTGTCACGCCGCTTCTTTTGACTTCATTCAAGACATAAACTCGAAAGCGTTTTTGTTTTATTACCGGTTTGGTGATGATGGTGATGATGAGGAGAAAAAAAAAAACCAATACACAGACAACAAGAAATAAAGACGTTGGGATGTCCAACACCTCCGTAGACCAGCACACGAACAGCTTCGCGCAACCAACACACACACACACGCGCACTCAACGTAAACAAAGAGGAGAGTGATAAAGGAGACACCTTCAGGCTCTCTCTCTCTCTCTCTCTCTCTTGGTACCTACGCGTTGGCACGGCCACCAAAGGACACGGTACCATCCGGCTTGATAACCAGCTTAATCTTGTCCCCCAGCTGGATCTGATCATTTACGCTCACGGTGCCGTCGCACTCCACAAAGGACGCCATCTTGTACAGCCCCTTCAAGGTGAGCTTCTCCACGGAGTAGACGTAGCTGCTGGGCATGGTGACCTCCGTCCAGACCTCCTTCTCCTCTGGTATGTCGTCATCGGGAATGATATGTAAGATGTCCACCGGCATCCCACAGGCCAAAAACTTCTGCTGCACGTCTGGCAGCGAGTCCCCTGGCAAGTTAATTTCCTTCCCGGCATCTGGGCTGTGCTCGGGAAAGACGAAACACGCAAAGTCGTCGTCGTCGAAGCCGCTAAAGAGGAGACGAATACGCTCCGCCCGGACTTCGGTGAAATCGTGGCCCTGGCCAGCCGTCACCTCCTTCTTTCGACTGGTGCCCACTTCGGTCAGTTTGATGTTAAACGAGGCGGCGTTCTGGCCTTTCTGGGAGCGGGTGTTCGCCACGACGCGGTACACCTTCTTGTCCACGCGCAGCACCATGCCGGCACGCACTTTATCGGCGAAGACGCCACGTTGTTGGGTGAGGAGGGGTGGTGGGCAGAGCGACGGCACCATCGAGCATGCAGCCGCTGGTGCCACACGCTGCAGGCACCGGAACATCTCTCTCTCTCTCTCTATTTCTTTCTTTCGTTCCGTCCTTTTTAAATTGTCAAAGTTAGCCTGATGCTCAGAGCTCACACTTTTTGTTGTTGTTGTTGTTGTTCTGTGAAAGCTCCGCGGTGAATGCTGATGTACTCGCGGAAGCTTTTCAACGTGGTGCGTTTCGACTAATTAAAGAAGATAATTCAAAAAAAAAGAATTATGTACGTGAAGGTAGAATTCAAGGGAAGGCATGAAAGGGGAGTCGTGATAAGAGGAAGTTTCCCTTCTTTTTTTCCTTTTCATGTAAATTTTAAAGACAGGTGCGTTTGCTTGGACCTGTGCGCGCAGCTGGATGCGCAGAAATGGTCTTTGGAGAAGATCGTCTTGATTCGTTCGCGCAAATAAACACAAACACACTTTTTTACAGCTAGCACTCAATAATAAATAAATAATTAGATAGCGATGTTGATGTCCTAACTGGTGTGGTTGAAGGTGTGAGTGTGGTTCGCACCATCTCGCCACACCCTAGCTTTTTCCTTTTCTTCCTTTTTTTATAAATATATATATTTACATGAAGCGACATCACTGTCAACGATTCCATATGTTACATCATCAGAATAGAAGATAAGGGTACACATAGACGCAATAGAGAATTTGTAGTGAGCTTGTCGTTGGAAAGGACAACAACAAAAACAAGCCAACTGGAAAGGGCAATACGCACGGCGCACCACACAAGAAGATGACGCACCTAACCCTTCTTCTTCTTACTGCCCGCGGCGCTGGCCCGCTTCGTTGCCCCACCACCATTCTTTGACGACTCGCCCATCCCCGCACTGGGGCTGATACCCAGCTTGTTGTCTAACAGCGCGAGCTGTTTCGTGTACTGCTCCTCCCTCTCCTCTAAGATCACCGACGTCTCCGCTGGCAGCGCCTCGTGCGTTATATTGACTTTCTCCACCACTCGGCGCAACGCCCGCGGTCCTTTGCCACCGTAGTCGATTGTGTACGCCTCCAAGTCCACCACCAGCGTGCCCTCCTCCAGCCTACGCAGCGCGCGGGAGTGCCCGAGAAAAAATTGCTCGACGGTGACCATGTACTTCTTCTGGATCGGCTCCCACACCGCCGGCTTCACTACTCCTTCCTCAAGCAGTTGTGCGTCGTGCGTGCGCACCTGCCACTCCACCCGTTCGGCCTCCTCCACGTTGTACTTTGCCGCCGAGGCACGCATGGCCGCGTTGTAGTGCGAGAGGTACTGCGCGCGGATCAGCGTCGGCGGGTGCAGGCGACGCCGCTCATTGCGTTTGGCGTACAGGGCGGTGAGGAGGCTGACGGCCGCCACGTAAAACTCCGCCTGCTCCGCCTTGGCAATGTACTTGCTGAGAATCACCGTGGCCACACTGCGGTCGCTCTGCGGCAAGTAGCTGTCATTGAGCTGGCCCACCAAGCTCCCTTCCATGTCCACCACCACATGCAAGACCTCGTGCTGATCCTCTTCCACCGCGACGACGCGGCAGGACGTGGCCATCGGGAGGAGCCACGCGCGGTTGTAGGGTGAGAAGGACACATCCGCGAGCTCCAACGCCTCCACGGTGTGGCGCAGCTCCACCACCACCGCGTTCTCTGGGATCACCGCGGCGGCTGCGCTGTCTTCGTCTTCGTCCTCGTCTTTCTCCTCTCCGTCCACCGTCTCCGCCGTTGGGGCAGCTTCGTTCCCCTTACCGGGCAAAGCCGCCATAGTCGCCGTCGCCGTTGCCGCTGTCAATGTCGATGTCGCTGCTGCTGCTGCTGCTGCCGCTGCAAGGCTGGAAGGCGTGACAGCGGCGTAGGGAAGCGATTGCCGTGCCACGGCCTGGAAGGGCATCACAAACCAGTCCCCAGGCTTCAACGCCAGCAGCGCGCGCCGCTCCTCGGCCGGGACATCGCGGTAGCCCACGTACAACGTGGGGGGTGGGCGTAGCGTGGCGAGGACACCAGCGTTGCCGCCCCCACCGCCATGCGTGGTCGTGCTGCGTCGGTGGCTGTTCTGACGGGGGCGGCCCGCCTGCTCGATGGACGGTGGCCTGTCGTCTTCCGCTCCCTCACCACCACCGCTCTCTCTCTGCGCCTCCGGCTCTTTGCTGGCACCCGCACTGGTGTCTACCATAAACGACGCAGGCAACAGCGCCGTCAGCAGCGCCGCCCATCGATCCAGCACCGCCCCGCACAGGTTGGCCCGCTGATCCTTCGAGACAATTTCAGCCGTCACCGCCTGTGTGGAGGGTCCATCGTCTCTCCTCACCCCACCGTCTCCTCGCGTAGTGTCCACGGCTGTGGTGGTGGTGGAAGTGGGTTTCGCTCGTGCCTCCGCAGCACTGCCGCTATCCAGCCCAGCGCGCATGCGAAACGCGCTTGTCAAGTCCTCTGCGATGGACCGTGGCGGGAGCTGCAGCACGCTCAAGAAGGCACGCCCGACGTCCTCTGGCTCCATCGTGAGGAGAAGTGCAGCGAAGAGTGAGGCGCGGGGGATGCCGGGGTAAAGCCCAGCGCACTGCGTCGTTAAAAAGTCGTCGAGCATCACCACCGCCGCGGGCTTCACGCCCCAGTTTCGCGCGACTTCCTTGTGTAGCGCCAACGGGTCGTAATTCTTAATGCAGGTGATGGCGTTCTGCACGATGCGCTTGACAAAGCCCCCGGCGGCCTCGTAGGCAACGCAGACTTCCTGTGCGACGGTCCACGCCATGGGCACGGAGTAGCGCCGGCGGTACTGCGCGGCCTGCCACAGCTGGTCCACTTCCTCCAGGGCGAGTTGCTCGCTGAGATGGCGATCGTCGGGCTGAAGTCCGGCGTCGCGGACCACTTGCGCAATGCAGTGCTCGTACACCGCGAGCTCCTCCACCACGGCCGGCTTTCGAATCTCTGAGGACGCCAGTATGACCTGCTTAAGAATGCGACGACCCTCCGCTAGAGACACTTCCGCGCCTTCTAACTTCAGCTTGGAGCTGTTCGCGGGGAGCTTGTCCGGCGACACAATCCCGAGCGAGCGCGGCACGCCGAAGACGAGGAGTGTGTTGGCCGGGACATCGCGCACGCACTGCAGCATCACCACCTGCTTTGGTGGAGCGCCGCCCTTCTTCCCCCGCTTGAACTCGATCAGGCGCACCGCCGACGTCACCTTCGCTGTTGTGCCGGACCAGTAGGCCCGAAAGCACGTGGCTGTGTTGACGGCATCGCCACCGCCACCGCTGCTGGCATCCGCAATGGACGAGACGTTGTGCAGACCAAACTGCTGCGCCGGTGGACCGGTAAACTTGGGAAGGTGCAGGTAGAGGACGTCGCCCTCGGTCAGTGCGACGGTGGTGCGAAAGCGCAGCAGCATCGCCACTTCTGTGCGGGGCAGAGGAGGAGTGAAAAGCAGCTCACTGTTGGTGAACTCGCCGACTTGCGCACCGGCTGCACCACCAGCGCCGCCCTCGCCCTCGCCATAGGGTGCCGGTGCTGAAGGAGCAGGAGCTGCTGCTGTTGCTGCTGCCTGTGTTGGCAGTACAGAGTCCATCGAAGAAGAATCACGAAGCGCCACGGTTGTGTAGGTGCAGACACGCTCGAAGGCGTCAAAGACGGGCTTGACGTTCTTCTTCGAGGCCTTCATGCTGGCCGACGTGGAGGCGCCTTTGGGTGGCATAACTGCAGAAGAAAATGTGCAATTCTCTCCTTGTGTTTTCTTTTTGTGTGTGTCTTTTTTGTATTATCCTTCTCTCTATCTCCAGCGATTGACTTTTGAACAAACACTGGCAACTGCGCGTCGTCTCGTGTCGCTTCACTGTTTAGCTTTCGTGTCTTGATGTACCTCTGTACGTGCCGGCAAAACATATATGTATTTCAACGTCGCTGTAATGAAGAAAGACACTTGTGAGGGTAGGAAATAGGAAGCAGGAGAAACAGAGAAACGTCAAGGTGGTAGAAAAGTACGCTCTCAGAAGCTTTAGGCAGTGTCAGATTGAACAAGAAAGGAAGCATCGAAGCGTGGATCGTCACGCACCACGAAGAGAGAGAGAGAGTGTGTGTGGAAACTAAAATAAAAAGAAGGTAAAAAGAGAAAATGGGACTCTCTCACTGCGCTGTCAAACACGTAGAGTGCGAGTGATGCACCTCATCTCAGTCGGGTGATGGAGGGTTGGGGGGTAGACAGGTCGGCTTGAACCTTTAAGCTTTCGTGTGCTTTTCAACTCGCACAACCACGTACTCTCATTTCCATGTTTATTGTTGTTGTTGGTTGCGGACGGTAGGAAGGGAAGAAGACTCTTCACTTGCCCTCTCACTCCCTGCACATATGCGTAACTCCACAAACAGAAAAAACAACAACATGTAACGCCGCTGCCCTCTCTCTCTCTCTCTCTCTCTCTCACACACAAACACGCATTTCAATTAGGTGTGCAAAAAAGAAAGAAGAAGATAAAATGAGTAAAAGAGCAGCCGTAAACAAAGCATTTTCGAGTAGCATTCTTTTCTTGGCGCTTTACTCGCGGTAGACCACGTTGGTGTCTACGTTGTGGAATGCCGTCGCAAAGGACCGCAGCTTCACCTCTGTTCCGCCACGCAGCACCTGCGGATCGCTCGGCTCCCACGCCGTTGACGGCACCTGCGCGTCGGTGGAGGTGTACACAAGCAGATCAAACGCGCACGGCGCGGCGATGACCGGGAGAAAAGACACACACGCGGTAATCTGACGCATGACGGCCTGGATTTCGCGCCGCACGTCATCCTCTGACTTTGACTTCTTTGGTCGTCGCACAGATGCTGCCTCGGTGTCGGTAGTGGGCTCGGCTTCAATGCTAATTTCCCACCGCTCAAGTATTTTCTCACTGGTAACATCGGTGATGAGCAGGACGAGGCGCCGGCACGCACCTCGGGCGATCCACTGTGCAATCTGCTGTAGCAGCTCCGCCAAGTAGGCGTTGAGCTCTGCGTCGGTGGAGATCATCAACGGCAGGCCATACTTCTTCACCTGCTGGAAGTCATCTGGAGGGTAGACACCGCGTTGGTAGAGGATGTTGTTAATCGCGAAGCCGAGGTACTCGGTGACGGTGGCTACGGAGCCAGCGAGGGAGATGGCATGTGCGGTTTGCGTCATCGATGTGTGCTTCCCTCCTTTTTTGTTTTTAAAGGTGCTTTTACAAGTCTCTCTATCTATGAATGTATGTGTGTCTAGTTGTATCTGTTTGCGTGTGTGTAAGAGATTGAGAAGCAGAAATCAAAACCAAAAGTACCACAAAAAAAAAAAAAAAGAGGCGTGTGTGTGACTGCACAGCTGATACAGCTCGTGCGTGGCTGCGGTATGAAAAACCAAGTTTAATAGTGACAAACAGAGAACGGAAGAGAGAGAGAGAGAGAGAAATGAAATGAGATTCAAAAAGATCCATTGAGTTTCGAGGAGTCCTTCATAAAGAGAGCAGGACGAATGTTTCAGACAATGAGAAGAAAAAAAGGATGAGGTTTTCCGCTTGGCCACCGCACGCGCCATTCTAGATGTCCTTCATGAAAAGCTTGACAGATGCGAAAAAGTCATTCATTTCGTAATGTCCAACAGATCCTTTTTATTAGTATTTCTTCTCAAGAGTCGCTGCGGCGCATCATCCGCACAACGCTATGAGCATGATTATTATTATTATTATTATTAGAGCGCAAGTACTCTTCCATGCGCATCTATCTGGCGCCACAGTATCATTCAATAGGATAAAGACACCCTTCAAGAAAAAAAAAATACAAATGAGAAAAGGAAATTGAAAACGAATGGCAAACGTGTAGGCTACATCATTGGTGAATAATAATAGTAATAATCTTTTGAAAAAGATACACCACAAAAAAAAAACCTGTGCGCCTCTCTCTTGCGTATTTTAGATCATGTGAATGCTTTGTTGGACGGAGAGAGTCCAACACAACAGCACAACAACAACAACAACATCAACAAACAGGGAGGGAATATGGGAGAGTATAAATCGAAGAAAAGCAAAAAATAATAATTAAATAAATAGCAATGACAAAGAGTTTGGAATATCCTCACAAAGTAGGCTGCACAATAAAGGAAAGAAAAAAAACGCGAAAAAGGCCTAAACGGGGCGCGTCTATCAATGAGTTGAAAAAAAAAAGAAGAAGATAGGAGAAGAAGGAAGCGGCGGGAAGGAAGCACACCAAGTAGAAAAAAAGTAATTAAAAAAAAGAGGGGAGCGAATTTTTTTTACATTGCCAGTCAAAAGGCAGCAGTGTTTTTTAAAACATGAAAACAAACACACACACACGAAGAGGCGGCGAAAACCTTGAGAGGGGAGAGAGTGAGAACATACTAACAATAGTATTATTGAACAATGAGCAAGAAATATGTACAAAAGAGAGAAGGTCACGATGCCTTCATCGGCGTTTTATTAAGGCACACACACACACACATATACACGCACGATCCTTTCTGCTTTTGGATGAGATTTTTTTTTTTTTTGTGTGTTTGTGTGGCCACTTCTCGCTGCTCTCCTGTGTGACCAACCTTCGGCTTATGCATTCTTCTCACCCTTATCTTCTTTTGATCACAGGACACACAAAGTGAGTGCAACAATTGAAAAAGAAAATAGACATCATCGCAGCCACCACAAACATCATTTTTTTTTTTTTTTGCACTACCTATTTGTATATAAATATAGCAGCTGCACCACCACGTTTTGCGTTACATCCCGCGTCTTCTTTACATGGCCCGCTCTTGGATTGAGCGCGCGCTGGTGAGCGGGCGGTTGCACATGGAAGAGAAAAAAAAACACCACCACAACTTCTCTACAAAGGAGATCCCCTCAAAAGGGTTTGATCCCTTTCACGCTAAACAAAAAAATACAAGGAAGAAGAATAACACAGAAATAAATAAAGTTTGTTTTCTTAAATGCCACAACTATTTGCATCTGAATTTGAAATATATAAAAAGAAAATGGAAAAAAGACAACCATTCGCAGATCCAGCGGCTTCCACTTTTGAAACATGCATAAAAACCAATAAACAAAGAAGAAGCACGAAAAACGACACGTAAAGCGCAGGGGGGATCTGATGATACGCATCACGCAAGACGAAAAGTGAGAAGCACCATCTGAAAAAGAGGAGAGAAAACTGAGTGATCATTAGTATTGGCCATTGTTTTTCCCCACTCTTTCGTAGTGCGGCAGGCATAAGACGACAACAACAGCTTTATCAAAATGGACAACCAAACACAAGAACTGCACAACCAGAAAACCCCAAAAAGAAGAAAAAAGCACGCTACTCACAGAAGCTGCGGAAGCTCATCGCTCGTGGCAGCATCGCTCTGGACCACGTACGTGCCCTCATCATCGCAGAGTCGACGCTCCACAATAGCGACCAGCTTCGTCGCGCTTTCCAGCTCCACAGGCCACTGCTTACGGTAGTGCGTATGAAGCAGCCGCTCTGCCTTGTTCGCCCACACAAGTGCAGCACCGCACTGCGCTGTGGTGTAGAGCACCTTTGCCATCGCCATCATGATGCGCGCCACGGGCAGGGCGTCGTCGGCGAGCTCGAGAGCCTCGAAGATTGCCATGCACTGTTCGTACTTGAGAAGTGCCTCGGCGGAGAGAGCTTGTGCCTCGTAGACGGCCCCCAGCATGTAGAGCGTGTTGGCCAAACGCAGCGCTGTGCGTGGGTTCTCAAAGGAGGTTAGCACGACGCTGTTTCGCCGCTGGATCAGCAGGTCTACATTGGCCGCCTCGCCACCACTTTCGGCCATTCGCTGGTGCTGCTCTAGCCGTAGCGCATCGACAGGACGCAGCACATCCGCGGACGATTGCAGCACCCCTCGGCGATCCAGCAGCTGCACCGCCTCCTGCAGGCACTCCACCGCGCTGGCCGGCTGCTTCAAGAGGTAGCGCACCTCCGCCACGTTCCACAGCGGCTCAACGAGCTCCTCGCTGTGCGGGCCGAGTCGGCTGCGCACCGCGTTTAAGCGCCCGTCCACGCCGTCGCGCAGGGCAGCGGTGTTCAGCTCCACGACGGTGGTTGGCGGGCAGCTCAGCAGCGCTCCCACAAAGCGGCCCTCCAGGAGAAGCACCACGTGCTCGCAGAAGTGGCCGGCCTGGGCGGCGGCGTAGGCCGCACCGAGGTGCTCCAGCGCAAGTCGCCAGCGCTGCTGGGACTCCGCCATTGATCCGAACACGTAGTGCGCTATAAGGACGTAGTGCGACTGCGGGCTGACCGCGCTCTCCAACACGGAGAGGCTGCGTGCCACCAGGCTCAGTCCGTGGCGGCTGTTCTGGGAGTGGTGGGCGATGTTGGCGTACTGCAAGTTGGCTACGGCGGCGAAGGGATGCAGAGGGCCTCGCGTGCGCACCACCCTGCTCGCCACCTCCTTCAGCATCAAGGCGAAGTCCTCCTTGGGCTCCGGCTGCATGAAGATCTTTGTCAGGACGAGGCCCACCCACAGCATGGCCGCCAGGGACGAGCGGTGCGTGCGCTCCACGTAGCGGTGCTGCCCCAACACAAGCTCCCTGACGGTGCTCTCCATGACCGCAACGCCCTCCCCCACCTCCTGGCTCTCCACAAGAAGGGCTCCGGCGAAGGAAAGCAAGTTCCACCGCAGTCGCTTCTGCGCCGCCATCATCTTCGCCGTGGTCTCGGGGCCGTTGAGGTCGGCAAAGGAGCGGTTCGTGAGCTGCGGCCCCGTGGTGATGTTGCAACTGGCCGCACTGGCGCGTCTGCCTCGCAGGGCCAAGGGAATGTTTGTACTGCTTGCGTCGAGATTTGCCAGAAGGCGTGCTTGACAGGGAAATACGGTGGAGAAGCTCTGCTCCATCTCCTGTAGATCGCCATCACCGCGGAGAAGCTGAACGGCTTCGCGAGTGAGACGCACCACCTCCGCCGTGGCCGAGACATGCCTCGCGTGCTGCCGGTACGTTTTTGCATAGGCCAACACTAACCGCAGCTCCGCCTGCAGCAGAGGCTGCGGGAGGGTGGTGACTTTGTTCGGGTCCTCCGCCATGGGCAGCACATTCATCTCCAGACGGGTAATGTAGCGGTCAAGGCGGTCGCGCCGATTGGCTGCCACACACGCCAGCGTGCAGAGGGCTTCGGCCTCGGCCACCTCATACGCATCCGGGGCGTCGGCGCACAGCTGCTCCGTCAGCATCACCATATCCTCCGCAATGGTCACCGCGGTGGAGTAGTCGCCGTAGAAGAGGTAGGCTTCCACAAGGTCGCGCTGGGCGGCGTTGACCACGGCGGTGGTGTCGCCCTCCAACAAGCAAAGTGCGTGCACGCGCTGCACGGCGTACTCGACGGCCGCACCGAAGGCCCCGATCAGCACCGTCACCGTCATCGCCAGCTCCAGAGTGTCGCTGAGCTGCCGCAGGGCCTGGCGGTCCGAGGCGGAGAAGGTGCTCGTGGCCTCCCACGTCGTCGGGACGCCACCACGTTTGCCCTTCGGCGACGGGGCCGGCGAGCCCGCCGACAACACGGCAGCCGCGGCCTGCTGCAAACCATCCCGGGTGCCTCGCGTCAACGAGATGGTCTTCAGGAGAGCGCTGTGGGACAGGTGTGCGCACAGCTGCACCACATCCGCGTAGAGCTGGACCGAGCTCCGCTCCTCCTCGAGGGTGAGGCACAGAACGAGACGACGCATCATCGCAAAAGGCTTCTCTGGTGAGGCCACGCCCCGTCCGCTGCTGCTGGGGCTGCTCCCACCGCTGGTCGGCTGGTTCGTGCCGCTGGCACGGCTTGTCGAGGAGGTCTGGGCGATGCCACCACCGCCGCTGCTGAAATTGCGTGGGTTGAAAACTGCTGAGCTGCGACGGCCCTGCATGGAGAGCTTGCGACCCCCAATGCTACTGCTCGACGCGCCGCCGCCCCACGAGAACGTGCTGCTCAGCATGCCGGCTAGCAGGCCTTCCGTCAGCTCGAGGCGAGCTTCGCGCTTAAAGCGCGCGCGGTGGTCGCTGCGCAGGAGCTCCTTGTCCTCCTCGGTGAAGAGCAGCAGGAGACGGTCCTGCCACACGGTGATGCGCAGGTAACTCACAGGCGACTGCATCGTGTTCAGGCAGAAGAGAGAGGCCGGGAGGCGCGGCGCATAAAGATCAGGCGGCGCCTCCGCTTCGAGGTGACCACCATCACCACCACGGCAGTGCGTATCCGCGGCGTTGTGCGACTCGTTGTGGGTGTGTGCACCGGAGGAGCCGTGTCGGCCGCCAGCGCTGGCGGCGCTTTGCGTAGAGCTGTGCGAGTGTGCGCCGGACATGGCCGGTATCGCCACCGGATTGTTGTGATCGTACTCCTCCTCCAGCTCTAAGATTTCGACGACTGATTTGCGGCGTGCGCGTTTGTTGCCTGCGGACGCGGAGGCGCTGGCGTTGGTCGCCGCAGAGGAGGGCCGGTGGCTCTGGCTCTCCTCCGATGCCTCACAGCTGAGCTCCTGCAAATCCTCCTCCGCTTCATTGTCTGACCAGTTGTGGTGGACCGCAGTGGCGTGGCCGTTGTGACGCACAACAGGATGTCGCGGGTGGCTCGTGCTGGTCCCACCATGCGCATTCGCGTTCGCGATGCTCAAGATCGCGGCGGCCTTATCGGCAGCGGTGGGCTGCGCGTCGCATCGGCGCTGCGTCGCCGCCCTCTCGCCGTGCGTCTTCGCCTGCTGCCGGGTGAACTGCCGAACGCGGCACAGTCGCACCGACTCAGCGCAGTGGCGGTAGCGAAGGTCATGCGGGTTGGTGAGGGCAAAGAGGAAGTAAGGATCCGCCTTGTCCTTATTGCCGCTGCGACCGCCAGCACTGCTGTCCTGTCGGCGCAACGCACCCGAGCGTGGTCGGCGGCCACCGCCGCTTGCTGCTGTGCGGTTCGCCCCCGTATACGCACCCGAGACCGCCGCGCCGCTGCCAGAGCGCGCGACCACGCCCTGCACGTCAAGGCTGTTGTGGTGGTGCGCATCCGCCGCGCCCGCTCCGGCACGGTTGTTGCCCGTGTTCGCCGCGTCGCGTGTCAAGGACAAGTTGCGACTCCCCGGGCGGTCCGCCGCGCCGTACTCCTGGCTGAAGTGGGCGAGGGAGAGGGCAAAGCCGCCGGGCACCTGCCCATCCAGCCCGGCGTTCTCCCGGTTGCTGCTGCTGCTGGTGTTGTAGTAATTGGTGGTGACACTCGAGGCTGGGAAAGCACCGATGCTTCCGTTGCCGCCCGCCGTGGGCGAGCGTGCGGCGGCAGCGGAGGGCACACGGGCGAAGTGCGTGAGGCCGTCAGAGGAGAGACTCGTCAAGCTGCGCTCGTGCATCGCCGCGTTGGCGGTATGCTTCAGGGTGATGTAGCAGACGAGCGAGTTGGTGCTGCGCTGAACACGTCCCGTGTGTGCGTCCACGCTGCCGCAGTCCACGCCGGTGATGGTGAGCTTCGCGGTGCCCTGCAGCGACGTGTTCAGCTCCATCAGTAAATCACCTGCGCTGGCGTTAATGTAGGGCTGTACGATAAAGAGCTGCGTCGACGACGTGGAGACTTCGTACTCGAGCACGCGGTCCAGACCCACCATCTCCCCCAGACCCTGGCGGAGGCCCACCAGGTGGTGGATTCGGTAAAGTCCACTACTGCCGATGCGGTCCTCGCGGCTGATCTCCAGTCCCACCTTCTCCTCTTCCTGAAAGAGAGAGGCCTTGTTGCCTGCCCCGCGTGCGGCGGCGGCGGCCGTGAGAAGGGGCATCGCTGTCGACGCTGCAGTTGCTGCGGGCTCGCCAGACGTGGAAGCGCGTCCGCCGCCCGCCGCGTTCATCGCCTTCTCCGCGGCAAAGTCGCGTTGCATCGCCAACGTCGACGTGTCCACGGTGAAGAGCACGGCAGACAGCAGCGCAGCGGGGGCACCGGCGGCGGTGGTGAAGGTGATGGCTGGCGGGGGCAGCGTGGCTGCTGTGGGGATGCGCGCCTCCCAGTCGATACGACGACGTGCGTTGGCCGCCGCCTTGATTTGCGCCTCCGAGGACGTCAGCTCCGGCAAGAGCTCCTGGGCGGTGTGGTATTGAATCCGTGGTGGCTCGAGCTGTCCATTGCGTGGGTTGGGGTGGGCAACTTCGATGACGTCCTCCGCTGTGGTGCCGTAGAGCTGTCGCAGCAGCGTCAGAGAGCTGGTCTGAGACTCCTGGGCCTGCTGGAGGTAGGGAAGGTGATCTGCCGTGGGCCGGCTTGTGTGCACGCCTTCCACACGCACGACCTTCGCCGCGGCGTCGCCGTCGACTCCGCTTGTCGCCGCTGCCATTCCAGGCAAGGACGGAGCCGTGCTGGTCGCTGTGGTGTTCGCGGTTGTGTTGGTGGTGGCGGTGGTCTGATGCGTGTTGTTCAGCATCGGCCCAATCTCGGGGCGTCGCATTGCATCTGGCAAGACGGCCAGCGTGCTCACGCCACGCACTTCGCCTTGGACGGAGGGAGAGACCGTTAATTGCGGGTTTACGACCGCACCGCCCACCACGTAGTACACCGGCGCACTCGCGGAGGAGGCCGGCCGGGACGTGCTGGTCGAGAGAGTCCGGTCCGCAAGCGAGCGTGAAGCCGACGACAGCGACGACCGCGCAGCCGCCGTGTTGATGCTGCTGCTGCCCACGCCGGGGCTGGTGTTGCGCGCTGCGTAGCTGGTGGAGTGCATTCGCTGTGCCGCTGGCGTGCCGCGCATTGAGGCGGAAGTCTGCCGTGGCGATGCACCAAAGGACGCGCGTGCCACGGCGGGGCTGTGCGGGGCGAGGTGCGCAAGGCTGGTCGCCCCAGGCGGCGTGTGTGCCATCGTTGTCGCTGCTGTTGCTGTTATTGGCAAGTGCGAATAGGAGGACGGATGTGGGGAGGACGGCAGCCGCGCGTTGCCGCGGTCAAACTGTGGGCGACGGAGTGGATGGGGTAGCGGGGAGACGCGTGCGGTGCCAGCCGACGCGAACGTGGTGGAGGGTAAGAGTCCCGATGACTGCTGCTGCTGCATCTGCGGCGTGCTGCTCGCTCTCGCAGTCTCCGCCGGCCCCTCCGTGAGTGCGTGATGCCGAAGAGACATTCTCGAAGATGAAAAAGAAAAGAAGAGTGGGAAAATAAAATCAGAATAAAGAAACAGGTTTTTTCTTTTCGTATCTGTGTTTCTCTTTGATGAACGCACACGTTGAGCTGTTTTCAGACAAAGAAGAATGTTTGAAAGAGGAAGAGATTTAAATGAGATGCCAAGGGTGTGGTTATGAACGCTAAGCAAGCGCACCGCGCACGGCAGACACACTTACACTGAGACGCGAAAAATCAACAACAACAACAAAAGCAAAAGGAAAGAAAGCACAAATAGGACTGTATTGAAACACTACTTTTAACACAACTGTGAGGGTAAACTACAAGGAAGATGAACAGAGGTGCTTGTTCTTCAGAGAAAAATAAAAAACCGCGCGGATGCAAGCCAGCGAGCCGAAGAAAATAGGGTAAGGAGAAATAGAAAAAAAAAGCGCAAACCGTCTGCGTTTTTTTTTTGTCTTCGCTTCTGTTTAATTTGACTTATTTCTTTTCTCCTTGTGAGCACAAAACAAAAAACAAAAAACAAAATCTCACTGCTAGGAAAAAAAATAAAAAGAGACAGAAAGTAGAACGAAAACAGAAGAAGAACAAGGTTTGTCAATGCTTGCCAATACTTGTCTTTTTTTTTTTCTAGGTAGGCTGGAGTACTCGTACGTGCAAATGAGCAGTCGCCACGTTCGTGTACGGGTCAACAACGATAACAAAGGAAAAATAAATCAGAAAAGAAAAATAATAGCTAATCAAAATGGTAAAAAACAAAAGAGAAGTGTTTTTTTTACTCAATTCGAATAGTGTGTAAGAAATAAATTAACAAAATAGAGACCGAAAAGAGTGTATATGTGCAACGCGGACACTGAATAAAGAAATAAATAAATAAATAGCAAGCTGCAGATGTTTTCGATATTCAAACTTCGCTGAATACGTTGAGTGCACCGTCTATTGCCTACTCCAAGCAAACAGTAGGAGACCGTTGATCACGCAAACAAACAAAAAAATACACAAATGGAAAAGGAAGTAAAGCGAGATTGGGTCGGAAGCTACCAGTCTGCAGCAGCAGAAACAAAGAGAGAGAGAGAGAGAGGGAGTAGCGGGACAATAGAGATAACAAACAAGAAGAAACTTCCAGGAGCAAGCAAAAATAGTAAAATGAGGAGAAAAGAAAAAAAAAACCTAAAGTGAGGGATCCAGTTCTCTTTTGATTAGGCGAGTGAAAAAGGCAAGAATCCTTTTTTTATTTGTTTTTGGTAGTTTTTGTGTGTTTGGGCGAGCTCGATGGAGCTGAATGAATGTGCGTACAAGAGATGAGCAGGCAGAGTGAGATGCCTGACACAACGGTAGTTTAGCAAACGCGGGGGCTGTGTTTCGATGAGCGGAAGCAGAGAGAAAAGCAAAAAAACAAAAAACAAAAACAAAGCGGAGAAATAAAATAATATATAAAAAAAAGAAGCTGGGACGAAAGCGACAGCTGGATAGGTATATCTATATACAGATATAGATATATATATAAATATAATGTCAATAGATGCAAACAAAAGAGAAAACAAAGCTACACACTGGTTGCAAAAGCACACACACGCACCAAAACAGGAGAGGAAAAAGGCAATACACAAGGTAAAGAAGTTGTGCAGCCAGAGAGCAACAACAACAACAACAAAAGGAGCACTAGGAAAGGGAGAGTGAAAGAGAGAAAAGAAAAAACAACAACAACAAAAAACACAAAACCTAGCAAGTAAACGGACTAACCTAAAAGAACTGAACAATACAACCGTGAAAGCAACAACAGAAAAATGCAGGATTAATAGTAGGGGTCGAAAGAAAAAACAAATTGTGCTTTACGGTGAGTGAACGCTGTTTGCCTAACCTATAGATCAGCTTCAAAGAAGCTGACTAATAGGTTTAAGTTTATTTTTAAAATGGTTTGTTTGTTTGTTCTTTTTTTTTTTTTCAGTAGCTACATCGAATATCTACACAGGCACAGTACGTGTGTTTGTGTGTGAGAACAGAGATGCAGGTATTTCTATACAACTTGAGAAATGAGAGAGAGAGATACTGGGATGCTTCTTGTTGTCTCGCTGGTCCTCAAGGGGAGAGAAAACAGAAAAATAAGGTGGAGCAGTTTTGGAAAAGAAGCGACAAAAGAAAAAGAAATGCGTAAGCGATGAATGAACAGCAGACCTAACAATTCTGTTTATTATATATTTTTCCCCTTCGCTCGATAACTGTACAAGCTTCTGCTTTGCAGCTCAGCCGTTCGCAATTTATGATAATAACAATAATAATAATAAATAAATAAAACTTTGAAAAACAATCAATGACGGAGAGCAGTTTCTTTTGATCCTTTCCCTAAAGGAAATGTATTGAACACGTAACAGTGACGCGGCTCGCTTGAAGATGGACAATCCCCAGTTCTCGAACTATGCAGCGATAAGCGTGTACATGTTTTGTTTGGAATGGAGAAGAAAACATAGTTTTAAAGAGAGAGAGAGAGAGATAAAGTTCGAAATGAATAAGAGACGAAAAGAATGCTGGACGCATCGATGCGAAGCTGAGTGGAAAGCGTGCGCCGCCTTCACTCGACACAAAGCTCAAGAAGGAAAGGGAGAAGGAAGCAGCAAAAAAAAAAAAACCCGCTTCTTAGTGAGCACTGCGCTGCTTTTGATATTTTCGTTGTTCGCTAGCCGACCCCATTTTTTTTTTTTTTTAAAGATCTTAATTACGGATACTAGACGTCCTCTGTTTTGTTCTTATTGTGGTCTTCATGTTCACTGTTTACGCGCGGCTTAAGCGGCCCCAGATACGGCATTTCTGCTTTATTTGGGATTAGAGGACGCCTCGCAAGCCAGAGGTTTGTTAGAGTACATTATTCAGTCATCACTCTTTATAACTAGAGGAATAACCATAATAGTAGTAAAACACACACACACACAAAAAAGGCAACAACGGCAACACTACAGGGAGCGGCAACGGTGGGTTGGCGATGGGTATCTTCCCGCATCGTCGTCACGCAACGTCCAACATCTTCTCCTTGACATTCTCCAGGGCGTTGTTCACATACGTCCACTCCTGCACGGTGTTATGAAAACTCGCCATGTCGCCCGCGTTCCACCGACTGACAGCTTCCTGAAAGTAGCCGACAGCTCTGTCGTCGAGGTCAGCGCGCAGCACCGCCCACTGCCGTCGCACGGCGTCGTCGGTGGGATCTCCGGCAAAGATGAGCTCGCTAATCGACATCATCTCCATGAGAAACTCGTCCGACATGGGCGCGTCTGGACACGTTTCACGGGCGTGCATCGTGCGCCGATCATCCTCCACACGCAAGTCCTCTTCCTCGACCAGGGTCAGCGGCGCGCCCTTCACCTGTTGCGCCTTCACCAGGCGAGAAAGGTACCGGCAACGGCTGAAGGGGCTGCGCAGCGTCTCGTAGGCTGCGTTGGCGTAGGTCGACACGTCAATGCTGCTCGTCTGCGTCGAGGCGTCCGGCGCACACGGCGACTGCGAGATCGATGGCTGTTGGTGTTGCTGTTGTTGTTGTCGTTGTTGCTGCTCACGCTGCTGGACTTGCTGCTGATCTGGGTGAACGCGGCGCTGCAGATTGTGATAGAGCTTCTGCAGTGCAGCGACATCCATCTCAGGGTGTGCGGCAAGGTTGAAGAAGGCGAAGAAATTGCCTTTTCCCTTGTCGCTGGCGGGCGTGGTGCTTCTTGTTGGGGTGGAGGTGGTGCAGCTGCAGCAGCGGCGAGGCTGCCACGTAGCACAGGTGGAGAGAGAAGCGACGGCTCTTGTGTGGCTGCGTGTGGGAAGGCGTACGTGGGTAGCGGCGATCAGGCACGACGGCATCCGTCGCTGAGCAAAGGGCAGCGAGCGTAAGAACATGGCGCTCCAAAGGCAAACACACAAACACACAGTCAGCTGCGATAATAATAATAGTATAAATAAAAATGAGAAGGTGGAAATAGTACACTGTGCAAGCGAATTAAAGACGTGCGAAGTTATTGCTTGGCGTGCAAACAGGAGAAATATGTGCGTATGATAAAATAATAATAATAATAATAATAAAAACAGCAAACGGTTGTGCGGTCTCCACAAGTGAGACACCGCCTTTAGTAAGATTAATTATTCTGCGATTGTTTGTTGCTGTTGCTGTTGCTGTGGCGATAGTTAATAATGGAAAGCCACGTGGTGCGACTACAGTAAATACGGCGAAGTGCACACATTCACATGTTATAGTCACACAGGGACGAGACACATGGATAAGAAAAACGTAAGAAAGAGAAAGGGATAAGTTGGAGAGAGAGAGACACATCTGTTGAGCTAGGAAATAGGTTTTCCCCCTAATTTCCCCTCTTTTTTGATTTTTATTGTCGCTTCTGCACATAGCGAATAACGTGCGAGCATAACCCTGGCACCTGTTCGCTATATCTTCGGCGACACACACACACTCACACCAAAAAAAATTAACACCTAGAGGAGAGCAACGAAAGCAAAAATCAACTTATCCAGCAACACACATGCGTGTGCTTTGTTAATTTTTCCTTTTTCAATTTATTTGCTTAGTTTGTATTTCAAGAAAAGCTTCTAATAAGTGCCTTTCTGGCAGACAGCTAATGTACATCATCGGTAGTGGCAATGACCGAGATATTTATAAAAAACCCGAGATAGTTAATCTTCGAGGAAGAAGAAAAGGACAATTACAGATAAAACAACGGCGTTGCCTATTAACAAGGCCGGATATAACATACTTTTTTCTTTTCTTCTCAACTATAAACATGAGTGTAGCAGAGAAGTAGAAGAGGAGAAAACGGAAAGCAGTTAAAGGGATACACGTTTGGTTTCTTTGTGTTTGGAAGCTCGAAGCACAACACACACGCACACAAGCAGATTTAAATTTGCATCAGAGCGAATTTCTTGAGGAGTAAAATGAAGAGAGAGAGAGGAGGGGATGCATCTATATCTCTTTTCACCATCGCTATTGCCACGCCTTAAGCACGTCTACAGGGTTTACAAAGCACGGCTTCGTTGCCTCCGCAGCCTGCTCTTTGCTGGCCGCCGCCGCCGCTGCGGCCTCCACGCGGGCGGCGTGTGTCTTCAACGCCTGGACTCGATGAAAAAGCCGAGAGAGCGGCGTGGGAGAGGGCGAAGAGGGAGCGGCGGTGACGCCCGCAGAAGAAGAGGAAGAAGCATTTACGCCAGTGTTCGCGCTCGCTCCTCCCTTGGTTCCTGGACTCGCTCCATTTACCACTGCGTCGCCTCTCGCCGTTGGCGTGGTGTTGATGGCAACAGTGGTCGGGGCTTCTGCCACGGCGGCCATCGTCTTCTGCACGAGCTCCTGTTCCCAGTTCTGCAGTCGCTCGCGCACAAAGCCCGGGTGGAAGAGCAGCGCCGTCAAGACCGCGAGGAGGGTGACCTGCGGCGTGAGGGAGGGAGAGGCGCGAGCCTGTACGTTGTGATCGCGCACACCACTTGCTGCCACGCCAGTGCTGGAGGCTGCAGTTGTGGAATGAGCGAGGGAGGTGCCTATGCTGCTTTTGCCACCCTTCTTCTTTCCCTCTCCGCTGTCACCTTCCGGGGCCGGGGGAGACGCTTCTTTTTTCCCTTTTCCCGCAGCTTGACCGCCGCGACTGGCTTCTGATACTGCCGCCGAGGCAGCGCAAGCAGCGACGTTTGCGTTGGCGGTGTGCTGACCGACCGTGTGCAGGACGCGGAGGCCGTCGCAGAGGGCTGCCGGATCGAGGCTCGGGGACGGCTTCAACAGCTTCAGCAGCGAGCTCAGAACTCGTGCCTCGTAGGGGCCGATGGGACGCACCAGGTGCTGCATCGCCTCCGGGTCGTGCACACTAACATCCTCAGCGGAGACAGGGGATGAGGCACCACCACCAGCAGCAGCGGCCGAAGAAACAGCAGCGCCACCGCTCGTCGCTCCGTTGACGGCGTTGCCCGCGCTACCATTGCGGCCGCTGGCAGCTCCCTCACCGCTTTTCCCCGCACTCGGCACCGTAGCCGTCGAGCCGCTGGTCAGTAGAAACGGTTGGAAGAAGAGTGCCCACACCTGTGCCGGGTCGGTTGGCAACACAGCGCGGGCGGCGGCCATGGCGGCTGCAGCGACTTCGCCAGAAGTGAGAGAATTTCCGCTGGTTGCCGTGCCGCTGACGGCGCCGGCCGAAGTGGAATTGCCTATGCCACCACCGCCCTTCCCACCGGCCACCGCGCTACTCTTCTTGCGATCGTCGCCGCCACCGCCACCAGCGCGACGGCCCGCAGCACTGCTTCCATTCGCGCCGGTGGACGTCCCTGGCCCCAGCAGCTGCCGCATCTCCTGTCGAGCAGCGAGTAGGGTGTTACTCTGCGTCGCCGCCTGGCCGCTCGATGCGTCACGCGCGGCCGTCCAACCGGGGACGGGCAGCAGACGCAGTAATTCAGCTTTGCCGTACTCCATCTCCAGCAGCTGCAGCTCCTCTGCGGAGAAGAGCTGATGCAGCAACACGAGCACCTCCACAAGGGCCTCCTGCACTAACGTGTTCGCCTGCACGCGACCGAGACTGCTGGACATGATGACCTTCGCGGCTAGTGCTGGCTGATCTGTGCGACCGCGTCCGCTGCTCTCTGCTGCTGCGGCGGCCTCGCCCTCCTCTCGCTCCCAGGGAGGAGGAATAACGGCGTAGCTGTTGTGCTGGACGACGCGAAGAGCGTGGAGGTTCACCGGCACCATGGGCACAGGCACGGGCACCGGCGCCGGCGCGGGTGAGGCACCCAGCCCAGCAGACCGTCGGCGCTCGGTTGCGGAAGGGCTGCTGTTGATGGCGTTGTTGCTGGTCGTGGTGTTCGGCAGAGGCATCAGAGGGCCATCCAACACCTCTGCGACCGTGCCGTGGCGTGCGGACGATTGCGCTGACCGCAGGATGGTGGCAGAGGCGTGCAGGGCGTCTTGCAGTGCCGCCAGCCGCGCAGGGGACGGGTCACGTGCTGCGCGAGAGAGCGACATCGCGTAGTCGCCTGTGGTGCCGTCTTGCGATCCTCGTACGGTGCGAAAATAGGGACTGTCGTATTGCTGTTGCTGCTGCTGCTGTTGCATCAGCCTCGCTTCCGCCACGCCGCCTCCCGTGCGCCGTAACGTTGACTGCGTTGATGACGCCGGTGGTGGTGGTGAGGAGGCTGCGAGGGCAGGCAGAAGCCGGTCACGCGGCACACCAATGTACTTCACCTCTGCGCTGCTGCTGCTGCTGCTGCCCGCACCATTCGCACAGCCGCCGACGTTCTCCGGCGGAGGGCTCAGCTGCGCCGAGGTCCGGGCGCAGAGCGGTGTCCGTGGACGCCCTGCGAGGCTAGCGGAGAGAGACTGCTGCGTGGGCGGCTTGCGAGCCTGCCGTGGTGCACGACCAGTGCCGGTAGGACTCGCCGCATTCGCGACCGATGAAGCAGCCCCTGCCGCCGCTGCCTCACCAGCACTGTGCCCACCACTCATTGCAGAGGATGGGGGATGTGCGCCGGTGCCGGCAGCGGCTACAACGGCCCGCCAGCTGTCCTCGGACAACGGCATTCCGGTTTGAGAGAGCGTCCAGACCGCGTGGAAAGCTTCTCTTGTCTCGGCCTTCTCTCGATCCACCGCGGCACGGGCCTCGATAGCTGCCACCTTACGCTCTTCCTCTTCGCGCAGATGCGCAGCGTACTTGAGATCTAAATCACGCGCGATCGCAGACTTCGCAAAGCGGCCACGGGCGGTGCCCTCGCATTTTTTGTGGCCAGAGAAACGCATCGAGCCCTCTTCATTTTCCTCGGGCGCGGAGTTCCACACGCGACTCTTCGCCATGCCGTTTACCTTCGACGTGTTGCGCCGCTCCTCGGCTGTGACGGTCAAGCCATCCAGCACCTCCACCTGCGGCAGGCCGGCCACGCACCGCTGCCGGTAGGAGGGCTCATCGACCAGAGGATTCCCACGCAGGTCCAGATATCGTAAGTGACGGAGGCGGTAGAGAGGTCGCAGCACGGCGTCCAAGTCCGTTAAGGCATTGAAGGCCAAGGATAGGTGCTCCAGCAGTAGGAGGCGAGGAATATCGGTATCACGCGCCACGTCGGATATGTTGTTGTGGCTAACGTGCAGCCGCGTCAGCCTGCGGCATCCGCTGTAGAGAGACGCGGTTGCTGCGGACGCAGTGGCGGACCGCGTGGCTGCACCCGCAGAAGCAGATGAAGCTGAAGAGGCCGTGGAGGACAGACCGGAGAGGTGCGATGGGGGAAGAAGGTTGTGCAGCGTGCGCAATGCGTTGTGGTCGAGCACCAAGGCATCCAATTGCTCGAAGCGGAGGAAGTTTTGATGGAGGGCGGTGAGGCTGCGATGGTCACAAACGAGTTCACGCATGGCCACTACGGTGGTTGAATCGAGTTGAAGGCCTTCGATCGGGTCCCACACGGTCGATGCAGAGGAGGTGGGGGCCGCCGCAGTTTTCTGAGATGCCCCGCTGCTGGACGCTGTCATGGTTGTCCCGTGGCGCTTGCGATGGTCCTCGCGACGCAGGACATCGAAGTAGCGCTGCTGCGACCCAGTGCGCATGATGCTGACTTTTTCTTTTTGTTGTTGCTATTGTTGCTGTTGCCGTGCCAATACCCTAGTGGAAAGAAGTGTATGATAAGGCGTAAAGGAGAAGCGATGATACACAATAACGATCGAGAAAAAAAAAGAAGAGGGCTGCTGTTTCGACGGTCCCCTTCCTCTTGATCGCAGCAGTTGGTGTAAGCGAATGGCGATTTGTAATTAGAGAAGAATGAAAAGAGAGAGTGAGAGAGGCTGGACATGCTTTTAAGCGTCGTACACACAAACCAATACTTACACATGTATGCACAAAAAACATAGGCGACACAACACAGTGCTATGTTCCAACAACAAGAAGAAAAAAAAAAACGCAAAAACAAATATCCTCGTTTTGTTTCTTCGGTTTGGGTGTTGGCAAGCATCCATGGACTAGCTTGATGTATAATGCATAGTTTATCTCCTTTTTTCTTTTCGTTTCACTGGCTTTTTTTTTTCTCCCTTTTTTTGGAATGAGATACGCAGCATTTGTCTTCGATGAAACTGGTTGCAAGAGCTTGACCGAGATTCTGCAAAAGAAAACAAAATCGTCTCTCGATTTCCCGCCAATCGCTGTGCTCACATCCTGCTGTGCTACACGTTACACACAAGACAACGACCACCACTACCACAACAATAAAAAACAAACGCATCTTGCTCATTTTTCTTTCTCAATGCCATTCTTTCACGCACTTTAGGTCCTCGCGAGGGCCGAGGTCGCAGACGAGCAAGGAGGCATGTCTCGTCCCCTCCACTCCTTCACATTCGTGCCCGCCTCTTCGTACACGTCGATGACGGCTACGGTGACCACGTCAGCCCCGCGGAGCATCATCACGCCCAGCTGTACCTCCTCCAGCGGACTTGCCGACGGCGTCGCACCGCTGGCACCGACGGCCCTGTCGCCATCGCCCTCCACCGCGTCGTCGTACGGCGCACCGATGCGTTCTACGCAGGAGGTGAGGACAAGGTTAAGAAGCTGATCCGCAGCGTGCAGCACACCAACGAGGTTGCGGCCGTCAACTGTGACGACCGAAACGCGCTTGCGAAGATACTGCGTGAGCATGCTTTTTTTTTCTGGAGTGCAACACCACGTACGTACAGGTACGGATAAAGTTTCTAAAGGTGCCTGCTCTGCTCAGTGACTGATGTTGCGATAGACGCAAAGTTGTGCAAGGAGAGACAAAGGGAGAGAGAGAGAAAGGAAGAGAGGAACTGAATAACAAAATTAGCTAACTCCGGTCGGCCCACAGGAAAGAAGGACCCGACAGCATCATTCTGCCTTTCTCCATGTCGTCAACAAAGAAAGAGAGAGGTGCTGAGTTGCATCTCGCGAGAGGCAGTGCAGACCACCTTTCCACAGCTCGCGTTGACGGGAAGGGGGGAAAAAAGGAAGCACTGATGAGAAAAACAAAGAGAAGTGTTCATCATTTAACCTGCCACAAGCGTAGCCGTTACAGGAAAACTCCCTCGTTCCTCCCAAAAACTCATCATTACGATGACACGCTGAGTGATTGTGTTGTTTCTCTTGTATAGGCACACCCGCACACACATTCGCCTCAAGGCGTCTTTCCATCCTATCGATTGGGTCGCTTTCAGCGCCGCACAACTCCCATCGCCATCACCATCACCACGCAGTTGAAAACTTCGTTTGGGTTGTATAAGGTGTGCGTGTGTGTGTGTGTGTTCGTCATGCACCGTTTTATTTTGATGTTTCATTTATGGTCAACAATTAACTCGACCCTTTCAAGTAATATAGGCTGGATCTTTCTCTCTCTCCCTCTCCCTTCCTCGCCTCACAGCACTCCAACAAAACGAAAGTTTTCTCTTACTACATGTCTGTTATTCTCCTTCCCTTTCCTCTCTCTCTCGTACTTCCACTTCATTTCTCAGATGATCACAGCAATGCAAGGCAGCCTGCGCAAGAAGAGGAACAGTATCAACAATGAGCACGGCGTGAGAAACGGGAGATGGGAAAGAAACAAGAAAAAGTAAAAAAGAAAAACACGACGGTGACATGAAGAAGCGCAGGAAGAAAGTGCTGCTGAAGAAATGAGTGAGGACAAATCACAGCGACGACGACGACAACAACATCATAAAGAAAGAAAAAAAATAAAACAGAAAAAGAGGCGAAGGAGAAAGAGGAGAAACCTCAAAAGAAAGAGTGTCTGTGCGACAGAAAGACATACATAAACCCACAGGAACGCGGCAGCTCACACTGGAAAAATAATAATGAAAATAAAAATCAAGTGGAAGAGTGAACAAAATCGCTAAAAATAAATTTAGAGAGAGAGGGAGATAGATGGGTGCACTGTGTGTGCGTGCATTTTCATATGTGTGTGTGATCATGGAAGCTGATGATTCGAGGAACGTACTGCGAAGAGCGAGAACAACAACAACAACAGAAAAAGAGGCTATTCAGTTCTTCTGCGCTCAGGATGGAGATCAATTGAGGTGGACCACAGCGTACTCGCTTCAGTACGTCCATGCGCACCCACACCATCGAGCGATCCTAACGCAGCTCCTTCCGCTCCGGCCACGCATGCGTAACTGAACACACCCCCACACCCACCCACCCACACACGTACACCCACTTAAACCCACCATATGAAAGAGAAAACATATATAGAAAACGTTAAAGCTTGAGGTTGGTAGTAAGATTGTATCCCCTACTCTCCCTTGTCGCTTGCGAGCTCGTTTTTATCCATCTTCTTTTCCACTGCAATCCACCCACGTTCTTTTCTTGCAAAAAATGAAGAAAAATATATAGAGATATATTTCGTATGCTTCCAATAGGCTCATTCTCTCGGTCTGTTCCATATTCTCCTCATTATACACTTAACACAGCTAAACTACACAAACTCGCACACGCACGCGCGTACACCTGTGCGAGGTGTGCATCCCTTTTTTTTTTGTCCGTTAAGAGTGAAACAATAAAAAATCAAAAATAGATAAAAAAACACACCTTTGACAGAACTAATGAATAAACTGATATATATATAGTTATCACCTAGGTACAACAGTCGCCGCCCTCACATACAGATAACAAACACAAACACCTAAACAACTTAGAGAAAAGAAAAGAATAGAGAAGAAAAGGATAAAAAGAGAGGGGTCAACGCTCTACTTTTCCTTCCTCCCTCCTTTCCTTCCTCTCTCTCTCCTTCTCTCTCCATCTTTCCCTCTTCTTGCGCCTTCGCCTTCAGACACTTTAGCTGAGGACGCGCTTGGCGACAGCCAACACATCCGCCACCTGCGGCTGCGATGCCACCTCGATGTCCTTGCTGTACGGCGTCGGGCAGTCGGCGCACGACACACGCTCGATCGGCGCATCGAGGAAGTCAAACGCGTCGCTCTCCATCACCAGTGCGCAGATCTCGGCACCGATGTTGCACACCGGGAAGGACTCGTCCACGGTGACGGCGCGGTGGGTCTTCTTGATCGACTTGAGGATCGTGGCGCGATCCAGCGGGCGGAGAGAGCGGAGGTTGATGACCTCCGCCGACACGCCCTCGGCAGCGAGCTTCTCCGCAGCCTTCAGGCACAGGTCCACGCCCTTGGAGAAGCCAATGAGGGTGATGTCAGTGCCTTCGCGCTCGATCTTGGCCTTGCCGAACGGGATGATGAAGTCCTTGTCAGCGACCTGGTCGGTGACCGGGAAGGACTCACCGTAGAGCAGCTCGTGCTCCAGGATGACGACGGGGTTGTTGTCGCGAATCGCAGCCTTCATCATACCACGCGCGTCCTCGCAGTTGTAGGGGGCGAAGACCTTAAGACCAGGCACCGAGGCATACCACGAGCCAAAACACTGGCTGTGCTGGGCGCCTACACCAGCCGACGCGCCGTTGGGTCCGCGGAAGACGATGGGGCACTTCAGCTGGCCACCCGACATGTAGAGGCCCTTCCCCGCGGAGTTGATGATCTGATCAATGGCCTGCAGCGCAAAGTTGAAGGTCATGAACTCGCACACCGGACGCATACCGCCGAGGGCGGCGCCGACGGCCATGCCGGTGAAGCCGTGCTCCGTAATCGGGGTGTCGATGATGCGGTCCTTGCCGTACTTGTCCACGAGGCCCTTGGTGACCTTGTAGGCACCCTGGTACTGGCCGACCTCCTCACCCAGCACGAAGACCTTCTCGTCGCGGGCAAGCTCCTCGTCCAGGGCGGCGTTGAGGGCGTCGCGCACCGTCATGTTCGTCGTGGCGCAGCGAGCCGCCATGGCCGCGGAGGCCGCAAAGGTAGCGCGAGAGGCAAAGCGACGCATGATGTTGATGATGAGAAGGGATGTGGGTACACGAAAAGGTAGATAAAAACAACGAAAACGGTTTTTTTTAATTTGAATTTTGTTGTTGAAGTATATATTTTTAGATGAAAGAATTACTATGTTCCTCTTATCTTTTCTTGGTTTAGAGATGTTGATCCGAAGATATATATTTATTTGTTCTTGTTAAAAGGGCAGACGAGTAGTGGTAATAAATAATTAGATAAATGTATTTCTTGTTTTTTTTTTGTTGTTGTGTGCGTGCGTGTGTTCAAGCGCAACGTCGAGGAGAGAGTGAGGTGGTGGGCGGAATACACAGCAATAGGAACAACAAAAAAGACCAGCGCGGTGCAGGCAGAGTTGGCATGATTTTAATACAATATATGTGTATGTAAAAATAAGTGTATGACAATCGCGAGTACGCACACGAAGGCAAATAGAAAGGGAGTGGATATGGAGAAAGACAGCGGGGGATTGGAATGTAGAATCTCTTACGAGCAAGACATTACAGATAGACGTCCTAGAACACCTTTTCTAAATCGCCTTTATGTGTGTGTGTGTGTGTGTGTGTGTGTGTGGACGCAGGCGCTTGCTTCTAACGTGCTGAGAAATGCATCCTGCGTGGAAAGCTGTTTAGTATTGGCAGAGCCCAAACGCGTTGCCACACAAGAGCAATACTTCCCAGGCGAGCGGAAAATAGAAAAAACAAAGAGCTTCATTTTTCTTTGTTGTCACTCACATATACACGACCATCATTCTTCTTAATTCAATTCCGCGAGTCCACTATACTTGTTATTAGTAGTATTACGATTTTAAATACTTTTCCTCTAGCGTGTGTGTTCATCAATTCTTTTGGTGACGACAACTCGCCTGCATCATGCACTCTCGGTGGCCGCCGCATTGCCGGCTCCGCACAAAAAAAAAACACTCAGAAACAACTAATTATTGGAATGCCAATTTCAAACAAATACACACACAAAAACCAAAAAGCGTCTCGAGAAAGAAAAAAAATGTAGCTAAACCTCCGAGACTCTCTTTTAGCGACGAGAACCTCTTCTGTGTGTTGAGCTCCGGCGGTCGGACCTGCCACCCCGGGATCTTCTTCTTTCGTACACGGCGTCGTCGCCCTCGCGACTGCGCTTGCGATCCCCGCCACCACCACCACCGCCACCGCTTTGTCTTGGACTGTGGGACTCGTGATCGCGGCTGCTCATCTGGCTACTGCCGCCCTGCGATGCCTGGGCGGTTGCTGCCGAGGCTGCACGAGTGCTCTCTGATATCCGTCGAATCCTCTCACGTCTGCCTCCGCGCGAGGATCGCTTCCGCCCGATGGCAGCAGCAGGCGCAGAAGCAGTGGTCCGGTGTGCTTCACTGGCCAAGACATCACCAGGGCTTGCGCTGCTTCGACGTCCGCCGCTGCTGCTGCTTTGTGCTGCTGCTGCTGAGGCTGAGACTGTCGGCGTAGCAGCGGTGCCGTTTTCCCTCTTAGAGGAGGGCGGGGGATGATGCGTGAAGAGGTGCAGCACGTCCATCGCAGCCACCTGCCCGTCCGCTGCGGCCTCGTGCTCCACACGGCGCAGCGCCGGGAATAGGACATCCGCGGCGGGGTTCACCAGCGCCCTGACGCGACGCGACACCACGCCTTTCATCTTCTCCAGCAAGCTGCGCACGAGTGCGATGGCCGACCCCGTCTGCTCGAGCAGCAACACCGCCTTTGCGTCGTCGAGGACCGTGACGGAGCTTTTGCTCTTGTCGTCGACGAGCTTGTCCATCGCGGTGATGACGTCGCCCAGTGCGTGCTGCACCATGGTAAACGCATCGGCCTCGCTGTCGGAGAGGCAGCCGTGGAAGACGCGCAGCGAGGGCTCCGTTTCCAAGAAACTCTTCTTGAAGGGCAGCACCACGGTCTGGAGGACCAGGCGAAGGCTGCAGGCACACGACAACGTCTCGGCGCGTGTGAGGCCGCCAAGGCTGCTCGTGAGCGTAAAGACGAAGCGCTCGCACAAACGCTGGCGGTCGCGCGCTGACATCTCAATCGGCAAGGATGGATCACTCAGCGCGCGAATAAGGAGAAGCAACACACCTGCGCTGACCGCGCCGTCCACGACGGACAGTCGCGCTCGTGTGGTGAGGGCCTGAAGTAGGTGCGATACGTAGCCGCGCAGCTCCGCCGAAGTCAGTACCTCTTTGGCGGAAGTCGGTGGTGCTGGCGCTGCGGTCGGGGTTGCAGGTACGTGCGCCTCCTCTGCTCGTGTCGATGGTGGTGTCTGTGAAGGACTGAGTACACCCACGCTGCCGTCCTGCGTCTTCCCGATTTCCTTCTTCGCCCCCGCACTCTCCGCCGTAGTGTTCGTCGCCGGCTGTGACGGGCCCGTCTCCGTGCGTTGATGTTGCCTGTCCAACAGGTCCTGTAAGTCTGCTTTCAGCGCCGCAGCAAGCTTCTGGCGCGTTGCCGCCACGACTGCGTCCTCCTCCGCCCGCATCCCTGTCTCGATCACCGCACGGATGCGAAGCACAGTTTTCACCGGCGCGAAGTGGGCGAAGCGCGCGGAGAAGTCGCGCAAAAGGCGTCGCGCGCAGGCCAGCACGTGCGCTGGGTCAACCTCGTCATATCCGGTTGCCCAGAACCACGTCGCCACGCGCGAGACAGCCGCATCAGGAGCAGTAAGGCCCGGCGAAGAAGAGGAGGACGACTCTCCCGCTGCCTCCTTCACTTCGCCTTCTTCCTTCATCTGACTTTCACTCTCCTCAACGCCGTGGCCTGCATCCTTCAGCTGCGCCAGCAAAGAAACAAGATAGGGGTGCAGCGGGGCGTCCGACGGTCTCTTCTGCGCACACAGCGCCATCACGGTGCTGCGAAGCGCCTCGGGTGGGACAGAGAGAGAAGGGGATGGAGAAGAGCGTAAGGCGGCCAGCTGCACAGCACTCCAGCGGCACATGCCCAAAAACACCGCCGTCATCGCGTCCACAGCAGCCACCCGGGTCGGGAGCGGCGCCTGCACCTTAACCGCGCCGCAGCGTCGATGGGCGACCTCGCTGACCTCCACAAGAATGTCCAAGAACGCAGAGTCGTTGGGGGACGTGTGCGTCATCAACTCGCACAGATACGTCTGCGCGGCATCGCGTGCCCTCCAGGCCACCTCCGACACCGACGCATGAGACTCCTCTTCGTTGTCGTTGTGTTGCCAAAAGAAAAGACGTGGCAGCTCCCAGGCGTAGGCCATGGCGCTCGCAAAGGCCGGCCTTGTCGCCAGCGCCAGACTAATCTCGGTGTCCTCCACGGTGCTGTGGTCCAGCCCAAGCGCACGGAGCGGGGGGAGAAAGAAGGCTACAAGACCGTGGCGCTGCTGATCGACAATGTGGTGTCGCAGATACGGCAGTAGGCGGTCACCGGTGTCCCCGAGAAACGTCGCAATGGCGGCGCGAAGACACGGCAGCGCGTTTCGCGGCAGCATGCGAAGAACGGCAGCGCAGAACATCAGCATCTCGCTACCCCGTACTTCCTCGTTGCCCGCGCGCAGCATCACCACGAGGGATTCATCCAGTAGAGCACCGTAAAACTGCGTAAAAAGCGAGGGCAATGCTTTCGGGGACACCCACACCGAGCCTTCCGCCGCCGCCGCCGCCTCTTCTGCCAGCTCCTTCGAGCGCATAATGGTGTACTGCATCGCACGATCCATCGAGTGCGACACGTAGTAGTGACGCGGGAAGGAGACTTCCATCATCTGCACCGTCGTGAGGGCCGCCTCGCCCACCGCCTTCGCACGCGCTTCGCTCGCGTCGGCCGGAACAGCTGCCGCAGCCGACGCCGCCACCGCAGATGCTCCGCTGCTTGGTGGTCGAACGCCTTGACTGCCCTTCTCCCCCACCGCAGGATCCACCCTCAGCTGCGCCGCCACCGCACCGGCGGACATCAACAAGGGAAGGATGCGGTCCTGCAGCAGCGACAGCGGCCGATGCAGAAGTGCAAATGCTAGGCAGAAGAGTTTCGGTGGGATATCTGCGCTGGAGTCGGGTTGCGGCTTGTCGTTGACCCGCAGAAGCGTATGTCGCACCGTCTCGTCCAGCGCCGTCACCGTGCGCATGAGCGCAGCCGCTGGGAAGGACGTGCTGCCGACACCGCGATAGTGTGCGCGAGAAGCGCGTGCGGAGGCTGCCGGCTGTGCTGTCGCCGCTGACCCTGTCGCCACCCCACCAGGGCCTCTACCGTGACTGCTGCTGCTGCTACCATGCTGCAAAAGGTAGCAGGGATAACTGGCCAATGTTGTGTGATGGATGTCGCGAATGCAAGCCTTCCACGCATCCAAGGGCAGAACGACATCGCCGTCTGCTTGCCCAATGCTCCCCTCTACGACGAAGCTGGATGGCGTGTAGAAGAGCCTCGTCAGCAATGCCGTGTAGGGAGTCATGAAGAGCGTCGACTCAGCGTAGATCGTCAGGACAACTGTGAAGGACATGGCCTGCTTGCGCAGCGCTAGCCACGCCTCCTCGGCCTCTGTCAGCTGCGCCGCGCGATGCGCTCCATCACCTTTCGCCATCGCCGCGTCTGCGTTCTCTTCACTTTCGTTCTGTCCGTCCGACTTAACAGCTGCCGCGTCGCGCGCACGGGCGAGGCTGCGTCGGCAGGTGACCCACCACCTCTCCAGCAATGCCAGGAGAGGGCCGCATGCCTGGTAGGTGCAGAGGGTCAAGAGAGATGCCACATCGTAGTCAACGGCTGCGTCAGCCTGGGCCAGCCGCGGTGCGTGGAAGAAGGCCGTGCAGTCTTCATCCTCCACCTCGGCGCCACACTCGTCCTTGTGCAGTTGTGATTCTGTCAGACGCTGAAGAGCGTGGATGGCTTCTCCGATACAAAGTGTCGCTGCAAGAGGGGCGCGTTCGTCGTCTACTGGGGACTCGGCTCTGGCACACCGCTCGGAGAGCTGACGAAGAAAGATCTCGTGGACCTTGTGCGTGAAGTTTGGGAGCTGAGCCGCCTGCTCGGTGGGTAGTAGCTGCAGCCCGGCGTCCTGCACAAAGATGCCAACGTAGCTGACGAGGCACAGCTCAGGCGAGGCAATGGACACCAGCGCAGGTGTCGGCGCCTCTTCATCCTCAGCCTTCGCGGTGGCTAACAGTTGCTTGCGCTGTTGCACCACGCGCAGATACAGGGGCATCATACCCGTGAACCAATCCCCTGCGCCGTGGCTGATCTGGGCAGCAGAGGAGGCGTTGGCAGTGTGCGTTGGGTGTGGGTGATGGTGGACGCGTCGTGGCTTTTCACTTTCGCCTGAAAGCAGGGACGTCGCAGCCGGCCCAGCAGTGGCGGCCTCCATCATCCGATGGAGAAGCCCATCCATGAGCACCGACAACCCAGCTGCTACCGGATCAAACGGTGGATTTGCCGTGTCGGTTGGTCCCTCGTGTGCGTTGTCGGCCTCTGTCGCAGCCACTGCCGTTTCCTCCGCTTCTTCAACATCGTCACCACGAGGGAGCTGCTCGACGACAGATCGAAGGCCCTCCACAAAGCCCTGCAATACAGCTTTCAGAAATGTGAGATAGATGCGCTGCTGGAGAACGCGCAGACGCCGCAGCAGCACTGGATCTGCGCAGGCCGATGCCGTTGCCGCCTCCTGCGTCAAGGGCTGCGAGGATGACGTCAACGAAGGGGCGGAATCTTGCGATGCACCTGCTCCCTCGACGGCGGCCGCTTCCGCCTGCTCTGCCATGCGCTCCTCCCACGCACGCGCCATGGCCTTGCGCAGGTGACTGAGCGGCGGAGTGAGCACAGCATCCCACTTTAGCTGTGCGTAGAGATCTGCGGAGGCAGTTGTTGTGGGAGAAAGGTACGGACGGAGAAGTGCAGCGTTCTGCTGAACATGCCGCGACGTTTGTTGGGTGATGGAAGCAAGACAGTTGGCGGCGGCCTCGTCGGCGGTGGAGTCCAGCGGCTCTGCGGCGTCCTCGATGCTGCAGTGCGTCCACCACCACGGGGAGGAGGCGGCGGCGGGCTCCGTTCCGGCTGGCGCCTTAGACATGATTCTCGTGCGAAGAGAGAAGTGCTATCTATGGAAAATAAGAATAATAAGAATAATGAGGTGATTTGAATGGCAAAGTCCACTCAATAAAGTCACAAACAGCTTTACTGTGAGGCTATTCCCAAGAAACCTAGTTCTCGAGGTTGATGATGTTGCGATTTTTTTTTTCAGATGCTCACGCACGGTGAAGTACGCCACGATGTGACTACAGATGAAACAGGGAAAGGTGAGAAAGGTAGGGACATGTAGAGGGTAGTGCGTGTTTTTTTAAAGGATAAAGGCAGCTCAAGCATCGACATCGTTCTGCAAGCAGCTTTAACAACAAAAGGAAAATGGTAGCAGTATGTTGCTCTCGTCTTTGCTTAGGAGGAAGGAGCTCTCCCAGCATATAGACCAAAACCTTTCGTATCATCTTACAATACCCCTTAGTTGAGCTGATAAAATATATTTTTAAAATTGGCGTAAAGAAAACGAGGGCCAGTCAAGGGGAAGCGCTGTGTTCAACGCACCACTTTCTCTTGGCTGTGTGTGTGTGCGACAAAACACACTCAAACACACACACATAGTCGTCTTGGGCGGATTGTTACTAGACCCAGTTTTCCCGTTAGCGTTCACGTATCCATACGTATCAGTTCTGTAAGTAGCGCTGAAGTGCTACGGAGAGAGCAGGCATGAGCCTCTTCTCTTCTTTCTGCACGTTCAACGTAGAATAATCGCTTCCGTTTTCTTATTTAAACAACAGGACCGAAGAGAAGAGAGAAGAAAGACAAGAAAAGCACACTTTCCTTTTTTTGTGTTCGGTTTGTGTAGGTGAGATGCCTGAAATTAGCAGAGGAGGACAAGACCCACCCACCCACACTCACACATGATGGTAAAAAAAAAAAAGAGAGCAAACACCCACTGTATCTCTCTTTCACTCTCTCTCACTGTAACCTTCCGTGCTGCCGCATCGCTCACGACCTACGCCAAACCCTACTCTCTTTAGTTATCCTCTCCTAAAGATCTTCACCGCTGCCGCGACGGCGTCTCCGCCAGTTGCCTCTGCAGGGCCAGCGAGCGCCGTACCTCGAAGGTGTGCGACGCCAGCGCCTGCGAACGCACCTCGAAGTACTTTGGATGCTTCAGGAAGAAGGCGTACGCGCGCGTTGTGGGGAAGTTCATGCACCGCCGCTGGACATCCCGCGAGATCCCCAGCGAGGCGAATTCGGCCCACTCGTTCGGGATGTACGTCAGCACCTCCTGGATGCGGTCCATCGGCGTGCTGAACGGGTCGACAAAGCCGGTGCCAACGCCAGCGAACGGCGACGACGACGAGGTGGAGGCTGGGGTGGGGGCCGATGCCGCCATCACCGCCTTCGCTGCCGCTGCGTCGCCCATCAGCTGCACCAAGGCCGGCAGGGGCTTCGTGCCTGATGGAAGACGCAGTGGGACCGCCCCTGGCAGAAGCAGATGCGGTGGCGAGACGCACAGGGTCATGTTTCCGCCGCCCTTCGTCGCGCGAACGCGAGTGAGAAGGAAGTGCTGGGGGAGGTGAAGCAGCAACTCTTCGAGAGGAAGCTTGTGGGCAACCAGAAGCTTCCGTGCCGCAGGGCTGAGGGCCTGGAAGACTTCGCCAAGGTTGTACCGTCGCGTCACGATGGACCGCAGCTCCATCAGCACAGGCTCGATGGAAGGCAGCGTTGTCGTTGTTGTCGTGCTTGCTGTTGCCCGTGGTGATGGTGGTGGCTGGGACGACTGGGACAGTGTGTGTTGGGACGAATGGAAACAGCGGACGGGGTGTGAAAGGGAGGAGAGGCAACAAAGATGGCAGCGTGCTCCTTCGTTGGGGTGACGTGCCATCGTTGCTGCCGATGGCTGGGGAACGCGTCGCAGAGCGAGACTGAGAGGAGAAGGACCAGCTGGACTGCGTGCGAGGCGGTGACTGCCGCAGGCACCAGTCGACGCCACGCGCAGCTGCCGTGCTAGAGTAAACATTTTCGCTTGTAGAAGACGCGTGATAGAGAAGGAAAAAAAAAAGACAAACACTACGAGTCGCAAAACAATCAAACAAACAAAAAAAGAATGTGTGACGGCTCTGACAGTACCCTAACAACAACTCTTTTCCGTTTTTTTTTTTAAATGTACCGCCTCTCTGTGTGTGTATATATGCGTCTGTATGTGCAGCGCCACTGACCTAGTGTCTCGGTGGGAGAGAGACAGAGAGAGATAGAGAGGCTATGGTAGTTTCACAAGAGTACGAGATGAGAGAACGCAAGATAAACAGACACATACACACACACACACACACACATCTTCCACTACTAGATAGTTTAAAGAGGGCTGTGCAAGTTAGAAAAGAAAAACGTAAAAGAGGAAACATGACAGGGCTCACCTCTGTCTCTCCTCGAGTGTGGCCGTCTTGTTTCTTCCCAATTTTGCTTCGCTTTTTCACTTGTAGATATCTATGTTGTTATCGCATCGTTGTGCTGGAGCATTCAGCAACACACGCTAATAAAATGCTACGAAGCGACAACATCAGCTCCACAAACGACCTTCGTTCTTTCTGTTAAAAGCATAATCTTTATGGGTTTTTTTTTTTTTTTTTTGGGGAGGTGACAGAAAGCAAAGCATGTTGAACAAACACTCACACGCACACACCCGTTCGCGCACGCTAGATTGTTCAAGTACGTGTGTGTGCCACACAGTCTGTAAGGCAGCGTAGCGAGCAGTTCTCACAGGAAACAGCTACCGAGAGCAACAGTCAAAACTAAGTACACGCCAACAACAAAAACCTAAACAAACAAATACATTAGAATCAGCACTAATCTTACCACAACGCAACCAAGTCACCTTCATGCTGCCGTGACGAAATAACGGAAACAACATGAAGAATAACAACGTGTCACAGGAACGCGCAAAGAGGCCCTACCAGCAGTGAGGGCTGCGCTCTGGAACCGTCTTGAAGTGGGAAGCAAACAAAAGCATGCAGAGAAAAAAAAAAAAGTGAGACGTCTAGTGCGACGAAGGTTGAAACCATACAGAATTCAAAAAGGAGAGAGAGAGAGGATAAAGCAGCTTGAGTCAACACCCAACGACGAACACCTCGTCACTCCTTTGAATACAAGGAACGATCCCTCCCCCTCCTCTTCCTTACCCTCCGTTGCGGGTGCCGAAGGATTGTGGCTGCGACTTCAACGACCTGCGCTGCGGCGGTGGTGGTCCGTTACGGCCGTCGTTGCCGTACCGGTTCCCGCCTCCAAACCCACGACGGTCCTCACGAAACTGCGGAGGGCGTCGATCACCGCTACCACCACGGCCTCTGCCGCTGTAGGCGTCGTCCCGGCCCCCCATGCCATCGTTACCGCTGCTACTACTACTACTACCCCGGCGGTAGCGCCGGTCATCGCCACCGTTGCCTCGATGGTAACTGCCGCCACCACCACCACCACCACCACGGCCGCCATCGCCGATACGTCCACGAGGGGCAAAGTTTCTCCCCGACCGCTGCTGCTGCTGCGACGATTGTGGCGCGCTTGACGGGACCGATCCGTCCTCTTTCAGTCCCATCATCTGCCGCATCGTCTTGAGTTGGGACTGGCGTGTGGCGTACTGCTGCGCGACCAGCGGGTTGCCCACCACGTAGAGCACCCCATCGCTCGGGTGCGGTCGCACGGTGAAGATCTGCTTGCGCTGCTCCACAAAGCTGCGCAGGCCACCGTGCCGCTCACTGAGCGCTTCCTGCACGTCTGGGGTGAGGGCGGAGAAGAGCGATTTTATAGAGATCGCACCTTGCGAAGGAATGTGCGTGAAAATCTCCGTGATAATAATAGAGTCGTCACGCATCGCGACCCGCGTACCAAAACTAAGCTCCCCGTCGTTGGTCTTGTTCATGAGGCGGAGGGGGTCGGCGCTGGTGGACGTCGTCTGCCCGAAACCTCCCCCGCCTCTGCTGCTGCTGCTGCTGCTGCCACCGAAGTTACGACCGCCGGCCCGTGGGGAATTCGTTTGCCATCGCACTGCACACGTGATGGAGGCGGCAGTGTACGTCGTCGTTGCCGTGTACGTCTTGGCAGCAATAGCAGCACTCGCAGCGGCAGCACGCAGAGGTGTCCTTGGGACGCACAGCAGGTGCCGCATCGCTTTCCCTTCACTGCTATCTGAAAGAAATAATAATAACAATAAAAAGAATTCTGTGAGAGGTGCGATTTAAGGCACACGCAGGTTGGTGATTTACTTCGGTTGCCGCTGACAACAAGAAAAGAAAAGAAAAAAGAACAGCTAGGTTGGAACTACAAAGTCGAAAATCAAAAAAAAAAAATCCCCTGGATGTATGTATTGAAGACGCCTCTGCATACAGTAAAGCACGCGTACGTATGTGGGTGTATATGTGGAGTGTTGTGTCGTGTGTGTATATGCCAAGGTGTCAGTGTGCGGCAAGTCGAACATCACAAACCCGTATTTTGAGATTAAAAAAATGTGTAAAATAAGAGGAAGTGGACAGCAAAACAACAAGAAGTAATAATACATAAGTGGGCCGGCTACTCGGCTTTAAAGAAGAGGCACATCCAGCACACCTTATCAAACACTTGGCCCGCTGCAGAGTGAGTGAGTTTATTAGCAAGCGCCAATTTGCACTACCCACACGCACGGCACGCAGGAAGGAGGCAACACACCGCGTTCTCCGCAATGCACGTCTCTTCATCGCACGCGTAGATGAGCACGCAGAACAGAAGAAAAAAGGCGCGAAAGGATAACAAAACAGTTGAAAAGGACATCAGTCACTTCTAGGACCACACTCCTCTCGCTACCAGCTGCCGACACATCACTAAGCGCCGAGACATACATGAATATATTCTAAATCCTTTAAAGAGCTCGGATGCAAGTAAAAGAAGCTGCATGGCGCGCGGCGTGACCTCAAAGAAAATGCCTTTTTTTTTTGTTCGTCTGCTGTGTTTATCTCTACCTTTGTTGGTTTGTATGTGTGACAGCGTCACTCGCATCGCACACCTGTCCAAGACGTTAGTAAGCACATTGAGAAAGAGAAGCGAAACTAAGATATATATGAAGAGAGAAGAGATCATCATCAACAACAACAACGGCGAAAAAGAAGAAAGAAAGGGGTATCAGGAAGATTCTGAGCAAAAAGAAAACAATGGTGTGCAAGCAAACACATCGACTCCGTTGTGGACCATATTGACGCTATCTGAGTGCTCTGTACTCAGATGACTTTAGCAGAGGCCCAGCTCCCACCTCAGCTGCGCAGAGCCGCCTCTATTCGCCGTCCCATCCCTCGCGTCCACTTCTTCTCCGGCGCACCAGCAGCACTGTAGTCCGTAGTTCTTCTTGCGCGTGTGTGTACACTGCCAGAGAAAGAAGAAAACAAGGAAAACGGGTGTTGGAAAAAAAACATACGTAACAAAAAAGGAAGTGGGGTGCAGTGCTGTGTGGATCCGTGTGACATAGTGGTAGGCGAGGGTGTTGAGAGGGGGGTGTCAGGTTTAATACGAATGGACGGCCACTAGCGAAAGAGCCACGCAGGGAGAAACACAAAAGAGTCTTAAATTGAAAAAAAAAACCAATACATCGTGATGTCAGAGCCCTCTAGCGAAGCAAGAAGCGTAAAGAAAGAACTAAATGAAAAAAAAAATACAATATGAATTGCTTCAGCGCACCGGGGTAGGTCTTCGCCTTGTCTTTTTTTAAATTTCTCAAAAAGATGCAGTACGTTGATCAAAGAGCGTCACACGTGTGTATGTGTGCCTGTGTGTTTGTGCACTATTCGTCTTTTCTGCTTCACTTCTTCATCTTTCCTTTAAGTGAAGCAAAGGAGGGAAAAAGCAAGATAGGAGAGAAAAGAGAGAGAGAGTCGTGAGGTCCACAAAAGAAGTTTAAAATAGAGCAAAAGCACTTTTCGTCATTCTTCGTGTAAATTCGAAACAAAAAAAATGAAAAAAAAAAGATAGCTACAAGACTCCCGATGCGCGAAACTTCAGCACCACCTACAAAGGCCGACAAATCAAAAGGGTACAGAGAAAAAAAGAGAGAGAACAGAACTTTCTTACAACAACCTACACGACAGTATACGTCTGACGGTACAACGAGGCATGGAGAGAGAGTGTGTGATGCGAGAAGCAAACAAATTAAACACCCAAATACACAAAGACAGACCACTTACTCACGTATGAGAGAGAGAGAGAGATAGGAGGCAGCAGTCTCTGTCAAATATCGTCAGCATCGCAAACAAGAAGTTATGCACAAGGTCTAACCGAAAGAGAAACAAAAGAACAGAAAAAAGAGAGGAAAAAAAAACAATGAACTAAATACAAAATGAGACGACGAGATTAATCAGAGACGACGAACAACAGCAACAACAACAGAAGAAAAAAAAGAAAAAACGGAGTTCATAGCGACGGAGACGCTCGTGATTTCGCTTTTCACCAAAAGATAGAAGTGACATCGTATACATCCGAAATACAAAAAAAAAGATCCGTTTTCTTCTATTTGCGGGAAAGCGTGGAAAGAGAGGAGACAAACACACACGCGATAAAAAAAGAGAGAAAGTCAGAATCGGGAAGATGAAAAGGAATTCAAAGATGAACACAACGGACCAAGCTTTGAGTGCCTTTACCACAACCCACCACACTGACGAAGAGAATGAGAGAGAGCGTGGAAAAAAAAAAAAGAAGGAAAGGGTGTAGGAATGAACAGCTAGTCAGAGAGATGTTGCAGTGTTGCCTGTGGTCTGACGGGAAGGGAAAGATGAAGACAGCAGAGGCACAAAACAAACAAAACAAAGAAGAAAGATGCGTTTTTTTTTTTCTGTCTGAGAGCAAACTAGAAAAAAAAAAAGAGCACCGAAGCATAAAAATAATCAAAAAAAGGACTGCACATTGCTGCTTTAAGGTGGCGGTGCGTATTTCACCACTAAAGAAACACATCAAAAGCCACCCCTCCTTTTCCCCCTACCGTCACGCGCTTCACACACACACACGCACACATACATACGCAGAAACAGCCCTCATCTCGTAAACTTCATGTTTCCTACTCACCCATTTTCCATTTTTTTTTTCTACTTCTCTCTTCTCGTGGATTCGCTTGTTCCTCTGCTCACTTCCGCTTGGACGCCTTCCTCTCGTAGGCATCCTTCGATTTCTCCCACTTGAAGCGCTCTGTCACGGGGATGGCCTCGATGGTGCTGGTATAGCTGCCCGCAACGCCCACGATAAAGTCCTGCGTTTCTTTCGGGTAAACGATGATCTCGACTAGCTTGTTGCCGTTCTCCAGCTCTGATAACGTGGCGTTGTGCAGTGCCTCGATGTCGCTATCCCGGCTGAAGTAGTAGCGAATGTGGAACTCGTACTCCAGAGTGTCATTGTAGAACGCCCAGCGCTCGCCGTCGTCGTAGAGAAGGCGAAAGAGGAGTCCATTTTGTTGCTTCGGGAACATCTTGAGCGCCTTCAGCGGCTCCTCGCTTGGACCGCCGTACTTCCAGACGATGTCGTCCTGGGCAGAGTACGTGGAGTAACCGCAGCCCATTGTTCTCTCGTCTCTCCTGATGGTTTTTTTTTTCCAGTTTTCGTTCACTGAGGAAGCAATGCTAGTCGATGTTGACGTAGCTCTGTTTCTTTTTCTGATTAATGATCTACTCGTGTGCTTCCGCTTCTACGATGAGAAGCTGCAAGAACTTTAGTGAGCCGAGGAAAAAAAGCACAAGTGCGATGTCGACGTGTTGCGAGGAGAAGATGTATGAGAGATCAAGTAGAAGTAGAAAAGAGGAGAAAGAAGGAGGGATAGGATGCGCGGTGAGCATTGGAGCACGCGGAGCGGAAAGAACAGTGCACTCGACGAGTGCATCCTCCATCGGCGAGTGAAAGCAACATGTGCCCTCACATTGAGCGGGTCAGTTGATTTTGTCGATAGAAAAGAAGAAGAAATACATCTGGCGTTCGTCGGCATACACATATTTGTAGTTAGTGAGAATGCAACAGGTGCAAGCGGAGTACACGAACACACACACACACACACTAGAAAAAAAAAAAGTTCCGAACGCGTCTTGCATCACGTCAGCTGCTCAGCCTTCACCACCTCCACCATGCCATCGCCTGCACGCTGCGCCAGTGTGAATCGACCCTTTCCGAACTGCTCCAACGCCATCCCCACCGCCTCTACCGTCGTCGTCAGCCGCGCCACATCGGCAGGCTCTTGCGAGAGCGACAGTAGACGGAAGTCCTCTGCGGGCATGCCCACCAGCCTGCGCAGCCACGCATGCCCAAGGTCCACGGTGAGATGATCCTCCTCCGTCACCTCATCGGCGTTGCCGTCGCTTGGGGTGGCGGACCCCTGCGACGTTTGTTGCTGCTGCGTCGCTCTCTCCACTGCGTTGGGCGAGGACAGCTGTGCCAGAAGCGCGTAGGTGAACGCGGCGGTTTGATGGGGATGCGCCGTGGACGCTGCGGGTTCGTTGATCATCATGTCCGAGACCACCTCCGTGATGAAGGCGATGGTGGTGAAAGGCGTATTGGGGGGTGTGTGCGCAACGTGTGCGGGCCATTGCCGCAGCGGCTGCACCGGCGTCTGCTGAGAAGAAAGAGACGTTGAAGATGGTGGTGCTGCTGGCGGGTCTGATGAAGTGTGTTGCTGCTGGCGGGGTGGCGCTGATGCTGATGGCGTTGGCGCTCCAGGCGCTGGGAGAGAGGGCACAGATGGCTGCTGCTGTTGCTGCTGCGGCAGCTTCGAAGGCCGTCCCGTGCTCGCCGCTAGCAGCTGCCGCGCCTGCGTCTCCCAAAACACCTCCAACGTACGCACCCGTCCGCCCAGGATTTCGGTGTTGCCGGCGTGCACACGCAGCACACCATGCTGGACAAGGCATGACGAGGATGCCGATGGTACCGCTACACGTATCATCATCTTGCACCCAAGCGCTATCCCGTCGGCTGCGAACAATCCGCCATGTTGCTGACGTGCGCGAGCCGACGCGTCTTCCACCGCGAGGACACGCTGATAGCCATCAGAGAGCTCGAGCCGCAGACACCGCCACTGCCCTCCACTGGGTCGCAGAGGACCCTGTTGCTGCCCTGCCTCGTCGTTCTGGTCCTCCATGGCTTGCAGAGTGGCGTCCACCACCGACGCGGCGTCTTCTGGATCGGCAACCGCAGCTGCTGCCGTGGGCGATGACGCCGACACTAACGCGTTACCACCAGAGCTGAGATCGCTAGCCCGAATCATCGCCCGGCATCGTTGCTCGCGCGAGAGACTAACATCTTTCACCGACATCACCTGTAGAATGAGCGACGCAGCGGGTGCCTCCGCGGTCAGACAGGAGAGGTGAAACTGGCCATCTGCGGTGAGGAAGGGCGCGAGGGAGGGCCGAAGAAAGCGCTGATGAGGCTGTCGAGCCACCTCTTCTAGATCGTCGTCCAGGTGGCCGCGAATGAACTCCGCTGTAGCGCTATCTGTGCCAAATGCCATATTCGGGTGAATTTACCGCAGAAAGAAAGACAAGGAAAACAAAGCACACACACTCACACACACGCACACAATCAACAACAACAACAGAAACAAAAGAGTGGGGATTTATTTGTCCGTCTTCTTGACAGGATAAATGTATAGAAGAGTGAATCTATTCGCGCTCTACCGTCTTCTTTTCTGCTTTATGTTTGGAAGAGGATGTGAAGCACTGTCTATCAGTTTTGCTCTTATATTCTCTCTCTATCGTTCTCTGGGTGTGCACGGCGGTGCGATTGCTGTGTAGTACCACACGTTAATCTTGTAGAGGGTATCAAAACAGAGAGCTCTGGCGAAGAGGTGATGATGCGCGCACCTCACACACCCGTATGCGCATTTCTTCGAAAAAAAAAAAGACGGAGACAATTATTTGACGCGTTTATATTCCTTTTTTTTTCTGAGTGCTGATCTTGCGGTCAATGCGCGCTGCTTGAAGTGAACAGAAAAGCGACGTAGTAGCCTAACAACAACAAAAAAGCTGCTTCTCTGTGTGTCTGCAGCACGGCTGTTCCACAAGCCACACAAACACACACACACAATCAAAGACACAGGGACACAAAGAAGAAGAGAAAAACGGAAAGGGGGAGAGAAAAGAGAGAGGTTAAAAGGAGAAAGCTCTTTTTTTTGCCTCTGCTATATCAAAGCAAGATATAACATTCATGAAAATTATCGTGGCGAGGGGATGCTCTATATTAACTGATAGAGAGGGAGGGAGTGAGGCAACAGATGCTTCAAAGCGTGTATCGGAGAATGTCCCTTGTCATTTTATACGAGTACACGGATATGCCGCCACTAAGTCATCTAGTGTTCCTTGACGATTGCAAACAAAGTGATTCACTCGTTGCGGCTTTTTTTTTTTGTTTCTTCAACTGGCAGCAAAACACACACAAACACACACACACACACACATGCAAGCACTGCAGCTGCGCAGGAGAGCCTCGTCCACGATGGTACTTCCCACCGTTGATAGCGGCGCCAGCGCAGCTGCGTTTCTGTGAGTGTGTGTGTGTGTGTGTGCATTTCTATCCACTCACTTTACGTGTTATCCTTTTTTTTTGTTTCTTGCTAAGTCAACAACTCTCTTAAAGTGGGAATCAGAAAATCAGAAAAAGAATAGACACAAAAAAAGAGAACGAGTCCTTTTACCTTTATTGCTTTTCTTTTTTTCTCCATCTCTTCGCGAAATCCTTCTCTTGCTTATCTCCTTCTCTCCCTTCTCTTCGTTCACATTGAGGGCTGTTCAGCGTCCACGTCCTGTCTGCCGCAGCCACCAAAACGCGGGCAGGGACGCAGAGGAAAATAAAAACGAAGAAACGGGAGTCCACAAAGGACAAAGAAAACGCGCGCGCACGCGCATGCAAAGAGGAAAAGCGAAGAGGACAGGATGGTAAAACAGTGAGGCTCTGCTAACAGCTTCATAACAAATGAAGTGCGGCGCACCTTTAAGAAAAGGGGCAAAGGGAATTGCGATACCTACGGAGGAACGCGTAACAGAAAATACATATATATATACTAAAAAAAAAACCAGAGCAGGGGCAGGGACGAAACGTGCTGTCCCGCCTTCTCTCTCTCTTTTGCATTCGCGTAGAGGATCATATATGCATATAAAAATGTATCGAATATTATGAAAAAAATAAAGAAAGGAGTAGAGATATGAGCACAGTAAAGAAAGAAAAAACCAAGTGCACGTTTGTGTACTGTCCTCAACTTTACTGTGCTCACACATCTGTCTTCTTTCTTCCGCCAGTTCTCTTCTCTCATGCTTTCATGTTCAATTTTAAAATTCCCAGAGTGAAAGTTTTTTTTTATCGTTCTTTGTCTGAATGTCTTTTTCAAAGACCCACTGCTTCTCTCTCACGTTTTCCTCTGCTTATGAACACTTTAATTACGATAAAAAAGAAAAAAATAGAGAGAAGAGGCGCGCACAGGCTACACACCCACAGGTGGAAAGAAAATGGAGATTGAGGCTCTCTTTTCTTCCTAGTCCTTCTGAGCCTTTGTCATCTGTTTGGCTGTATGGTCTGTGTCGAGGACGATGAATGTGCAGTTCAGACGCAATTGTTGTAGGCGCTTCCAAATCCTTTGCTTCATTCCTTTTTTTTTTGTTGCCTCAATCGTTAACTGGTAGACACTACAATCCTTTTCTTGCTCTTTTCCCCACTCATATGGGGTTTTCGTCCACACTCTCACTTTGTTTCTGTTACTGGTTGAGTCGTCATGCGAAGACGTCGCGCTGAGGCAGATGCAACACCAATCGCATAAGCGGGAATTCCAGGAGATAAGAGCAAAGTTTAAGAAATACAGAGAGAAAAAAAGAAAAAGAAAAGTAGACTTGCGGCCCAAATCCGATGCATCTATCTTGTTAAACACAGACACATACTAACTCGCTTAAATGTACCCAAGGTTGGTGAATTAACAGAGAAAGAGAGGCTTTCACGCACGTAGAACCAAGGGAGCCGGCGCGTGGTGGCAGCACAGCTAATCAAGGAGAAAAAAAAGGAAAGAAGTACATTGAGGCCAAGACCTATGACGAGAGTAAACAAAGAATAATAAAAAAAGAAAGGCAGTGAGAAAACAAATGGAAGCTGAGAGCGATGAAGAAAGACAGAGGCTGCGCGCACGTGTGTGCGTGCCCCCCTTTCTTGGGGAAACTCACATCATGGATGCAGTCTTCGCTGGTACTCACCTCATTCGTCCACTGGCAGAGAGATTCTCTAACCTTTTGATTTCTTCTTCCCTTCTTCTTTTCATCATTCCTTTGGGAGCATCTTCTAAACGCATGGGCCCTCACCCTTCACTCACACGCAAACACACGCTCTCTCTTCCTCTTCCTCTCTCTCTAACGCTATGGTGGCAGACACTTCCTTTGATTTTTCCTTTTTTAAAAATTTTCCTTCCCTTTACAGGAGGAACGGGATGATGCACGCCTTCTTCTTGTTGGCAGGGTCGGCCTTGACATAGCCGCGGTGCTTCTTCTGGGCCCAGTCAAGCATCTGCACAAAGCCGGCCAGCGTGAAGAACCAAGACGACAGCATGTTCGTGCCAATCGAGAACGCCACCCAGGACATAATCTCAAAGAAGTAGTTGGGGCACGACACAAAAGCAAAGAGCGGGCCCTTGGGCACGTTGCGGGTGGTATCGCCATCGCCCTTGCGCATGGTGCTCAGCTGGAAGTGCACGGCGAAGTTCAGAATCTCGTTGATGACCATCAGCATCGCACCAATGTTCGCCTGCGTGGCGCTCGGCTCGGTGAACTTGGGGTTGCACAAAACGTAGCCGATGAAGGCCGCAAAGGACCAGTAGTAGGAGCAGTTTTTGACAATGTTGCGCAGCGGCATCGTCGGGTGCGAGAACTTGTGCACGAACATCGACTCCAGCTCGCGCTTGAGGAAGTGGGCCGCGAAGAGGCCGATGAACAGCTTCTGCGTGTACCCGTAGGCGGGCATGGCGGCCGAGCCGTAGATGAAGGACGGACGCATGGCGTAGAGCAGCATAAAGGCCAGCGGGCCGGCGTACTCGACCAGGAAGACAGTGCGGTAGCCGATCTGCGGGCCAAGATCCTTGAAGATAATCTCCATGCCATCCTTCACGCCCTGCTTCTCCAGCGTGCCGTTGCCGCTGAGGGTGATGGTGTTCGGGCGGGGCTTCTTGCCGTCAGCCGCCGGTGCAGCGGGCTCGGCGGACGCCGGACCGGCAATCTTGAAGGATTTGCGGTGGACGTCCATCTGCGGGCGGAAGGCCGCCTTCAGATCGTTGAGGCTCGCGTTCGCGGAGAGCTCAATCTCCTGCTTGCGCGCGCCATCCTTGCCAGAGACAACGGTGACCTTCATGATGAGGGACAGTGTAAGGTTGTTGTGGGGGAAAGACGAAAGGAGATAAATAAACAAACAAGCGGATGCTTTTTTTTTTTTTTAAGAAGTGAGAAAGTCGGTTGGTTACTGTTGTACGTGCGCACGTGTGAGTGTGTACGTTTTGTGAGTGGGGTGGTGACGTGAGATTGGGTGCGCCAGCAACAAAGCGAAGATAGGAGAGTGAAGAAAAAAAAAATACCAACATTAAATTACATGAGAGAAAGAGAGAGAGAGAGAGAGTTGCTACACTTGTAAAGAGAGAGTTCTGCAAATCCAGCTTATCGTGCGTACAAGCGCGCTGGAAGAGGGTTTGCGGCACTTCAACAGATAGACGCTTTTAGGATGGGAGTATCGAAGAAGGATCTGTTCGTGTGGCGAAGCGCATCACATAGATTTCTTAAAGGGTTACAACGTGATGCCCATGCAATACGCCTCCCATCTGAAGGAGCTCTTATGATACAGCCTCCGTCTCTCTCTCTCTTTCTCCCTCTGTTTTGCAGATCCGACAGTTGAAAGCGGACCGAAGAGAGAAATACATAAATAGGCGCTTGACAAATACGATTGAGTTTTACTGTACTGCTCGCGTAGCTTTCGACAATTGGGAGGTTAAATTAGAAAAACATCTTAAACGGCGCTTTTTTTTTTTCCACCAAATGGCTTATCTATGTGAATACGCAACTGTGCGCTTCTATATGTATTCGTACGTGTGTGTATTTGTGGTGGTGCTCCGCTGCAGCTTGTACGCCGCCATTAAGCGCTGTGCCTTGCTCGCAGTGAGGGACATGCCAAACACCAACAACAACCAACACGAGAGAAAGAGAGACACCAAACACGGACGCGCTGATTGGTGTTCAGGGGCTTTTTTTTTTCTCTGCAATTTACTTGCTACTGCCGCTGCTGTTGCTGCTGCTGCCGCTACCCGATGCGCTCCCTCCACTGCTAGCACTGCCACCGCTGCCTGCGCTCGACGATAACGTTCCCCCACTGCTGCTACCGCCATCTCCCGCACCACCACCACCACCACTGGCACCTCCGCTGGTGCTGCTTGACGAGCCGCTGCTACCCGAGGAGGAGGTCGGGCTGGAGCGCTTCTTTAGAATTCGCTCCGCCTCCCGATCGGCCTTTTCCTTGAGCCAGATTTGCCGCTTCTCACGCAGAAGGCGCTTCATTGCCTTTGCCTCCACCGTCCGCGGCGTCGCCGGCATCGGGAAAATGACACTGCGGCAGTTCTGTGTGCCACAGCTGCACACAAAGTGTGGCATCGACTCATCTCGCAAGGTGGCGAAGTCAACGGTGAGCTCCTCCCCAACGCTGATGGCCCGCTTGGCAGCGAAGAGCAGCGTGCGGCCGTGCACGAATTGCATATTGGGCTCACAGGAGTGGCGCAGAGCCACGGCTTGATGGATGCCATCGCCGCGGCAGATCACGCAGCCCACCGTGGGGTCTTCCTCCCCGAGCTTGTACAGCGCCTTGGAGACCACCGGAATGGGATGCACCGCATCGCCAAAGAGACACTTCCCCTCTGCCACCGTCTTACTTGCCCGCGTGGAAAACTGGCCGTTGCGGTCGTGGCTGATGAAGTACCACGGCTTGCGTGCCGCCTGCTCCTTCAGCGACCGCGCCACCGCGTTGGCGACGAAGCGCTCGTGGTTCCAGTGGGGATCGCCCTCCACCATGATATCCGCAAAGTCCCCGCCGTCTTTCGGCGCATACCACATCCCGCAGTTCGGGTTGATCTCTAGGAAGCATGGAGCGCCGGTGAGCTCGTCGATGCGAAAGTCCGCGCGGCCGTAGCCGACGCCGTTCATGATGTACTTGAAGGCGTTGCGCGCCATCTCAATAATCGCCGGGTAGGCCGGGTCGGAGGTGGGGAGAAAGCCGTAGGCCTGCTCATTGCACTCCATCGTCCACTTCTTCTCAAAGTACGCGAAGTCGTCGTTGCTTTGGAGGAAGTTGAACATGAGAGGCTTGAAAACCTTCACGCCGAAGGGGCTTGCGGGATCGGCACAGGCCAGCACGGTACCCTCTCGTCCGCGAATGAATTCTTCCACCAACGCGTGGTTAAACTCCTTGATGAAGGCCCGCACCTTCGTCTTAAGCTGGTCCAGGTTGTCGCAGCGGTTGTCTTTGTGAATCCCGACCGACGCGTAGCCGGAGAGGTGTTTCACAATGACAGGGAATTTCAGGTGCCGACACTTCTTGGCGAGGCTTTCCTCGTTGTCAAGCAGGACAAAATTGGGCACCTTCACCCCGCTAGAGCCCACCATCAGCTTCATATCGATTTTACTGGGCTCAAAGCTGCGCGAGTCCGTTCCGGTGAATGCCGCGTTGTGCTCCTCCAGCGCTTCCACCACGTCCACGCCAGCGCGCTTTTCATCGCGGCCGCCATCGCACAAGTTGAAGAAGACGTCGTACTTGTTCGACGTGACCAGCTCTCGCACGGTGCGGTAGGAGTCGATCTTCTTCATGGAGACATCGGCAAACGCGTACTTCTGCCGGTCCTTCTTGATGTAGTGCTGCGGAGTACACCAGTAGTTGTCCACGCTGGCCGTGGCCGAATCGGCGCCGTCGTAGCTGCTAGAGAGAACGCAAATGCGAATCTTTTTGTGCTTCTTCTTGGAGCGGGAAAGCGGCTTTGTAGAGGTCGACACGGCGCTGCGCTTGCTGGACGCACTGCTGCTGCTGCTGTTGCCGCCGCGGGTGCCGTTACCATTCGGCCGACTTCCAGCACTACCGCCACGACCCTTCCGAGCAAGCCCCTTCGTGCGCGTTGTCTTGCCACTCGCCTTCGACTTAGCAGGAGTTGTTGCTGCTGCTGCTGCTGCTGTTGTTGTGGTGCTGGAGGCGGATGATGTGGCGCCACCAGCGGCGGTAGACGAGGATGTCGGAGCAGACGTGGTTGAGACCGCACGCCCTTTGCTTTTGCGTCGACGTGCGGCAGCTCGCGAGCGGGCGGATGGGGCTCTCCGCGTGCTACTGCCCCCACTTTTGGTATTGTTTTTGTTACGGTCACTGCCACGAGGCTGCGAAGCTGCGGAGGCGGTGGTGGTGGCACTGCCACTGCTGCTGTTGTTGTTGGCTCCTGCAGGCGAGCTGCCGCTACCTGCCACACCAGAGCCTGAGGTTGATGAAGGCTTCGATGCTGCTGGCTTGGCAGGGCTGCGCTTCCACTTCGCGCGCCAGTTCGCCTTCCCCTTCTTCTTATTCATCGCAGCTTTCGCTGTGGAAGAAGACGGGGCTTGCTGCTTGCCTCCACCGCTGCTGTTGGTGTTGCTATGCGACGCCCCAGTCGTGTTCGACGTGCTCGAGTTAGAAGTGCCCGCGGCGTTGTTGCCGCTGCTGCTCTTGCTGTCATTCGCAGAGTGGTGATGGTGGGCGCCACTCGCTGCGCTGCCACTGCCGTTACCAGCCGAAGGCCCTGAGGCATAGGAGCGATGTTGCGTCATGACTGCTGTTTGAAGAGAGAGGCAACGACGCGTAGCACGGCTGCCTGCCAGTTTCTGCGCAGAGAGAACAGCAAGAAAAAGAGGTGTGCAGCGAAGCGCGGCGACACTGGTCAGCGCGGGAGCAGAGGAACAAAAGAGAAAGCCAGGCTTGTGTCGCTGGTGCTGCAGCAGGCAGCACACCGCCCGCATCAAAGCTTCCCCTCGTAAAAACAAAGGCATGATCATAAATGGTTAAAAGAAAGAAAAAAAAGAAGGAGTGTTTCAATGTTATGTGTTTTGTGGTGCAACCTCAACCTTTCTTTTTTGAGAAAAGAGAAAACTTCTGCGATAGTCGATTTCGATGATCAAGCACCTCTGCGTGGTACTCTCTCTTGAGAACTTTTTTGTTCGAGTATCCACTGCGTTTGGCGTCTGCGGTTTGGATGTGTGTGTTCTGCTCGCCCCTCACGCGTTGAACAGGACTAGAACTCGTCTTTGTATGCTCTATGTGTTTTTGTATTTATGTATGCTGTAGGTATGTGATGAGGTGCGATGCGCAGGGTATCGCGCTGTGCTGTCGCAGCGAAATTCTGATGTGCGGTCTTCGTTTGAATACTAGATCTGATTCCTTTACTTTTTTCTTACGCAGAATATAATTATGTTTTATTTTTCTGCTCTTACGTGGATATCCATACTCTTCGCCGCAACTGAACACACGGCCACGCAGGCTTCTAGACAAGAGACGCCAGAAAAATATAAGAGGAAGAATACAGAGGTATTGTTAGCGGAAGATTCGATGAAATTAAACAAATAAAGAGGAAGAGAGAGAGAAGAATGCGGAGTCGTTGCACGAGCGAGTGGTGACAATTGGTAGCCGTCACGTTCAAGGCGTCAATGCAATAATGTCGGCATGTTCAAGTAGCGGTCAAAGAGAGTAAACAGTGTTTTCCGAATAGAGTGTAGAAAACAGCCAGCACTTCTATCCGTGCACGTGCACAGACAAACACACACACACACACATAGATATATGTAAGTTGGCATCGTCGTTTTTCTTTTCGATGACCTCTCCTCTGAGAAAAGCACAAGATGCAAAAGAGAGGAAAAGAGAAATAGTACATCGTCATCGCGCAATCAAAGAATACTAGAAGAATAGTGGGCAACGCGAAAGGCACTCACACCATCCTTCTACAGGTCGCCATCGTCGTCCTTCGCGAGGGTCTCTTCGTACGGGTTCAGCGCCTCGCGCAGCGGCAGCGGCTTGCCCACGCGCACAGTCCCGATAATCGACAAGTTATCAGGGTCTTCCAGAAACCCCTCGTAGCCTGATCCGACTCTCATTCGCCGCCACTGAAACGTAAGGATGCGCGTGTAATTCCGCGCACCCCAGTTCTCATTTTTGAAGTTCTGCTCCGCCACGTACACGCGACGAGGATGAATGCGCAGCTTCTTCAGCGCGTTGAATTTCTCAAGACCCCCGGCGGCCTGCACGTCGTCCTCCACCTTCACAATAACCGCCATGTGACCATTTGGCAGGATCTCGTGATCGGTGTTGTACAGAATGGCATCCGCCTTGCGTGGTGCGTTGAACTTCAGCTCCTCGACGTCGCTGGCCTCCACGTAGTTCGGAATGTACTCCGCCGCCCAGTCCTGCTCGGGCTTCGCCGGGTTGAAAAAGCTGCTGGCTTTCCAGAATTGACTCGCGTCATCGACGAGGCGCGGCATAAGGCCTCTGTTCCAGGCAAGCCAGCGCATGTAGAAATCAATCGCGGTGTAACGCATGCCCAACATCACCACCGTCGTCTCCGAAGGGTCGCCCCGACGGCCCACGTCTTGCGGGTCCATCAGGTTCACATAGTTCACGTATGTTGTTTTGAAGGTGGAGAGGCAGTTGCTGAAGGCTGGCACGCCATTCGCATAGCCAAGGATCGCACCAAAGGGGGTGACGCAGTGCTCGAGCGGGTCAAAGGCGCTGTAAGGGCGTCCGCGTGTGCTCAGCGACTTCTCATGGTCGGCCACAGAGAAGTAAAAGACCGCGATAAGCCCGAGAAGCGCGACAGAAGCGCAGACGATCACGATGTGAGTGAGTTTCATCGTGTCGATTTGTTTGTGTGCCCAGAATTCTCTGTTTTTTTTTTCTAACTCACGTCGGTGTTCAGCTTTAATGAGTCCGGCTCGTTTTTTTTGGTTGATTGCTGTTGTTGTTGCTTTTTTCAATTAATGATCAAAGGAAACACTGATGATGAACCGAAGCACACGCTGTCACGCTGCTTCACCTTCCCCCCAAAAACTAGTAACGGATTCACGTACACGCCCTTCCAACGACGCGGTTATGTTCTTTCCCTGTTTTCAGCGGACTGAAAGAAGGCTGAGAGAAGAGAGAGAACCAAAAGATCCTCTCACGCAAACAGACACTAAAAAAAAAGAAAATGATACGAGATAAGTACGCACGTTCGGTTTTCGTTTTTGTTCGGAATTTCCTTTTCAGGTTTATTCACATATGTGTGCAGTATAAAGCGCTCACAGGCAAGCCCCCCAATAATCCGACTAAACACGTTCACTCGTTGCCTCGCAGCAGTATAGCTTACTCAAACAAAGAAGCAACACCTTCCTGGCTTTGCTTTTGTAGTTGTTATGAGTGTTTTTTTCTTTTTGTGTGTGATTACGGAACTGTTGAAAGCGTAGAGGCAATTGAAAGACCGAAAAGGCAACGAAAGCAAATACAGCAAAGAGGCAGGGGGAGAGGGGATGTTTACTTTCTGACAGAGAGCCCTTCAGATCAACAGCGCACATATACAAGCACACACATATACACACACGCACACACAAACAAAGGGGGGAATTGGAGGCTGATTCAAGAGGTACAGGACAGTTTTATCGCTTAGTATGCACCGCCACTCGCCTTCGTCACCACGCTTTATTTCATTCAGGTGCTTTGAGTTTTTTTTCTTTTTTTGTTGGTGTTGTTGTTGATTGTCCGAGGTGACGGTGATTGAGCCAGGTTTTGAACAGAAAGCAAAGAAGCTGTTCGGATTGCGTTTAAAATAGTTTACCCCAACCATCTTTTTTATTTCTACTTCATCGTCACTCACGCTATTAATACTCGCAGATGCAGTCGCATCCCTTCGGGCAGCAGTGCACCGTCGGGTCGTTCCACCAGCTGCTGATGTGCTCGACGTGTCCGCCATGTCCACAACGTGCGCACTGCACCACCAAACAGCCCTCGGCGCGACGCGTCTGCACAGAAGTACGGGTAGCGGCCACGTCTTTGGCTAGATGCGCCACGCGGTGCGTCATGGAGTAACTGGCTGCTCCTTCGGATACTCGATCCAGGTCCCTCCCCTCACCGCCCGGTTGCTTAACCGTATTGCGCAGGAGGGACAGGCCACATACCGCACACACGCTAATCGGCGCATGCAGACGGCGACACAATTCCGCTGGCGTCGCCGTGGTTACGGAGGACAGTTTCATAGCGACCCCTGCCGTCCTCTGCCCTTCCACATGAAGGCGGAGATGCTGCTGCCCACGCTGCAGCGCACACCGCACCAGACGGGCCTCGCAGAGCAGCGTGTACTCCTGCGCTACCGCCAGCACCCGTTCCGTGTAGCGTACGACGTCGATGAGCGCGGCGAACATCGGATCCCATTGACGCCCTGGCCGAGCGCCGAGTTCACCTTTCGCATCCGCAGCGGAGGCGGCGGCCACCACGCCGATGGAAGGCAGAATGCCACGTCCGCTGTGACTTCTGCGCGATCCTGAAGCCAGCTGCTGCTGCTGCTGCTGCTGCTCGTCCTCTGACTCTAACACGCTGGGCAACAGCAGCGCGCACAAGGCAATGCCAGCCCAGAAGGGCAGCCGAGTGCTCCGCAGCACCCGCACCGTCTCCATTAGCGTAGGCCACAGCACCTCTCCCAAGTACACGATGCCCGTCGTTGTCGTGCCGACGTTCTTGGCGAGCCGCCGCAGTACCTGAAAGAGGTCGCTGACATCGGGCAGGTGGAGCGCCTTGGCCAGCTTCGCGTTGGCATGCAGGGCGGCATCGGAGGACTTGCCGGTGAAGAGGCGCACGTCATCCCAATCGCACTTGTACGGACTGCCCAGCACGTGTGATGGTAAGAGAAAACTTGGGAGAACTTTTCCGCGCGTAAGCTGCGAGGTGCAGCTCACGAGAGTTCCTGCAGGAGGCACTGCGGGTGCGGCTGCGCGGTGCGAAAGTGGGCTAACGGCCTTGCTTGCGCCGTCCGCCTCCGCGCTCTTCCGCATCTGGTCATACAGGGGAATCACACAGAAGGGTACACGATCGAGCTGCACGGCTGTCACGGCCTTTGCCGTGCTGCTGACCGTCGCCGTCGCCGTCGGAGTCGCAGCCGCAGCAGCAGGGGTAGGATGCCCACCGCGTCGTGCAGAGGCAGCGGCAGGCCCCACACTTCCGCATATCGCCACATCGCCTTGGGGAAGCAGCACCGCAAGAAAGTGCTTTCCAGCGCGGCGGCGGTACGAGTAGTACGCGGAGGCGCCAGTACTGGTGGACGGCGACGGGCCAGCACTACTAACACCGCCGCTACTACCCACAGCTCCCCCAGCTGCCACAGTAGTCCCGGCAGCCAACGCGGTCACTGCAGTGGGCACGGTAGCAGTGGAGGACGTGCCCACCGACAACGTCCCGCCGTTGGCCGATAGCGAAGCACCATTCCCCAGTAAAGCCCCACCAGCGCTACCACCGCTGCCACTGATGCTGAGGTTCGCCATCGCTGCTCCATGTAGGTTCCCGGCATGGGCGATGCTTGTGGACGACAACGGATTCATCGCTGAGGCGACGCCTTCGGTGATTCTTGTGGGGGCGTTCAGCCGATCGCCCGCCGTGGTACCAGCGCCACCAATACCAGTCCCACTGCTTCCCACGGCGCTGGGCGATGGCGACGTCGACGAGGCGGCCGCTGCGTTGCTGACCACAGCAGCGCCTGCTGGCCCGTGGATGGCGGTAGGCGTATTCGAGGCGCCGGCCATCACCCGCAGCATCTGCGCAGCACCACTCCCATTTCCTCCTCCTCCTCCACTGGCGCCACCACTAGCACCACCACCGTTGCCACTTCTGTACGCCATGGCGAGGCGTGGAGGCAGCACAAGGTGATGCACGTCGAGCTCAACAGCCGTCCAGCATCGCAGCAGACACGCAAAGTCACGAAGAAAAGGCGACACATCGGCTCGACCTGGACGAGTGTGCGGCGAGGACGAAGTGCCGGCACTACCAGCACCCATACCACCTCCGCGTCCCTCTGCAATCCATCGCAGCAGCTGCCGGCCCAGCGCAGGCACAACAAACGCGGTCAGCTTAGGCGATTCCGCAGCAGCGGCGACACCGCCGCCACGATCATCGTGCCCGCGTGACACACTCCCTTCTCCCGTGCTTCGCATTGCGTTCTCGCCGGACGCGGCGGCGAGGAGTCGAGTGGAAACCGCCCGACGTGGCACGCCTTCCTCACCGCCTAACGAGGTTGCTGCTGCTGCTGCTACAGATCCAACAGATGCATTCGTAGACCACACCCCCGCTCTGTTGCTCGCTGCTGGCGGAGGAGAAAAGGTGGAGGAGGCGGAAGAGAGGCCACGGCTGCCGGATCGGTGGCTGGCGGTGACCGCCCATGACGAGGTTGCCTGGTCGCCTACCCCGCCAAAGGAGACCTCTTCTGATACATGCCACTGACACGGCTCGTGCGGATAGTGCATCGGAAAGACAACTTCGAAAGTTGCCGTGGCAATCAGCAAAGGAAGCGTCGAGGTGGGCAACGAAGTTCGCCCTGCATGCGACTTCGAAGAAGATGAAGCGGCGGGAACGCTCGTTGGGTTTGAGGCCGAGGAAGAGGGGATGGCGCTGCCCATAACACCCGCTCCTCCACCACTCACAGCACAGCTACTGTTCGTCAAGTAGGGTACCTGAGAAGTTACAGCTGACCCGCCTGAAGTGAATGCGCTATCACCACTGCTAAGCGGATTTCCACCGATGGCAGAAGGAGATGAAGATGCGCCGGCGCTGCCTGCCACTCGTCCCACCGCAGGAGTAGCAGTAGTACCAGCAGCAGCAGCAGCAGGTCCACTAATAGCACTTCCAACAGATCCACGTTGCCGCCCGCGATATGAGAACCATGTAAGGGGTCGCGTCAGCTCCATCAGCACGGCACAGGTACCTTGACGAGGTCGCTGTACCGGGTTTGACACCGCCACACGCATGTGCGTTGACGCGTTGGCTGCTGGGGTGCTTGTTGGCTCAAGCGTGGCGTGCAGGCCGCCGCTGATGAATTGCTCTGGCTCCACCTCCATGTCCTGTCCATCGGGAGAGTAGCCCACGTGGAAGTAGGCGAGCTGACGAGCTACCGTCAAGTCCCTCTCAACAGCAGATACAAGGCTGGAAGAGAGCATGCTTTAGATAGTTTTTTTTTTGTTTCTCTCCCTCTCTCTCTATACGTAACGTTTACACGTATCGTGCGGAAGCCTTCGCCTGCTCTGCTGAGAATAGAAGAGATGTGTCGCCGAAGACTTCTAACACGTTGAGGTGTGTTGTTTTGCAATCGCAATCGAGGACTGACCGTCTGGCATACTCGAGAAAGAGCAATAAAAAAGTTGAAATCGCGCAGTGATGCGAGGCGGGGAAAAAGTAAAAGCAGGGTGACGGTACGATGGGTGGACCTTGACACGAAGTTTTTTCCCTCTTTTTTAGTATTAAATGTTGTTTCGAAACTGAACGGAATCGTTTGACGTTTTTTTCTCTTCGTCAGAATGCGTGCGTATCGTGTGTGTGCACGTTCAAGGCGATCTTTCTCTCTCTCCTAGATTAGCAGAAGAGTGAAGACACAGTGAAACGTCACAACGGCTGCGTTTTCGATAAATTATGAATAATTTTACGTGAAACCTATAAAAGATGTTGCTGTGTACACAAATACAGTTCGCGTTGGTGCGTGAAGACGGGAGATGAAAGGGAGCAAAACGAGGGAGAGGAAGTGGTTGAGGGAAAGGCACGCACACAACTACGGAAAGACAAAAGATTTATTGCTTTTCATAATAACATCAGATATTATTAAAAAAAAAAAACAGGCCTTTTAAGCATCCCGGGGTTTTTTTTTTCCGTCCCGGAGAAACCCCGCACGAGCACACCTATAGAGCCATTCAGAAACCATCGAAGCCAGGAAACACTTAACTTGCGTTTACATATTTATTATATCCTCATAATGTTGCTATTTGCTGAATGCGGCTTGCGGCATACTTGCCGAAAAAAAAAAAGCGAGCAACACAAGATGGAAAGAAGTGAGTGGCGACGCTAGCGACTTACGTGAGATGTGAGAAAGGTGTGTGTTTGCTTACACACTAGATTAACAGAAAAAGAAAGCACAGGACGAACGCACCAGGTGCATGAGAAAAAACAGAAAAATGTACGCAATGGCACCGAGACACGGATTGCACGCGTCGTGCATCACGAAGCCTCTCAACAGCAACAGGAACAGCAATAGACAAGAGCAAAAAAAAACTTCAGCAACAACAGGAAATGGGATCTCAACCTACTGCGCGTATTCGTCGGGTGGCTGCGGGCCGTAGACGATCTTCTCGCCGAAGACAGATCGCACGCGCCACTCATCCAACACCTTATCCTCTACCTCCGGCTCAATAAACTTCTTATAAAACCACGACCGCCGCATCGACACCTGCTTCCAGTAGTTGTGCAACCGCACCTGCGCCTTGCAATAGAAGGCCATCAGCTGCTCCTCCGTAATCTCTAACATGGCCGGACCTGCTCCAGAGAAGTACATCTCCTCCGCCTCGAGCGCTGTAACGGGGCGGCCCTGATTCTTCAATCGCTTCACCTCCCGCTCAATCGAGCTGTAGAGCTCTTCGCGGAACGCCGTTGGAGGCTTGAAGTCGATGTCCGTCCACTGTCCTCCACTGTAGCCTTTGATCTGAGGAAAGCGCACCAGTCCCTTGGTCAGCTCCGGAATCTCATGGCGATTGACCTCGTAGAATTTGAGCCCAGGCGTGCGTGTTTGGGCTTGATGGCACAGCACCTCAAAGACCTTGTCCACTGCATTGCAGGCTGTGCAGTTGTTCTGGTGGTACCGCACGACCATGACGTCGTCCGACTTGGAGAAGTACTCCAGCTTCTCCTTCATCTCCTCCACGGAAGAAATGGGCTTCACGCACCGCGTAGGGAAATTCACCCACAGCGGGTTCAGCGGCTTCTCATTCCCTGTGGCGAGCTCGCTGCGAATGCCCGCGCTGTTCATCATGAGCGACTTCATGCGGTGTGAGTCGGACTGGTAGAGCTCGAAGCGTTTGCGCTTGTTGTTGATGCCCTCCACAACCTCCTTCTCGCCACTCTCCGGTGCACGAAAGAGATCATCGCCAGGACCGCGCATCTTTTTTTATTTTAACTCTCAATAATTTTGTTGTTGTTGTTGTTGTTGCTGCGAGCACTACAACTTTAATGCTGAAAGAGGCGGAATACAGGAGGAATAAGAAGTAGACACCAACGCGCGCACTACTAGAGAGAGGTAGACGAGCGTGATGGCAACTAATGGAAAGAGAAGAAAGAAAAAGAAAAGGAGGAGATAAGTGTTGCCCCTCTCTTTGATGATTCTTTGTTCTTCTTAAGTTTTTTTTTGTTGTTGTTGATTGATTGATTGATTAAGCCGGAGGAACAGAGGAAGACAAGCAAGAGAGGAGAGAGAGAGAGAGAGGTAGAAAAGACAAGGTATGCTGACACGCCTCGACGGTCTTGGGCTACATGGAACTTTTTCCTTTATTGATGGCACTCACGAGTGTCAACAACAACAGAAAGCAACAGTTCAATTAAAGTCTCTTAATTGCTATTTTTTTTGTTTTAGTTGATTCAGAGCATGTGAGTCTATGTGCGTCATCTTCGCGGCCTCGCCACGCCCATAGTCTGCACTCAGGATTCACGCACACACGCACATTAAAAAACAAGGCAGCGCAAAAAGTGTGTGATCCTCCTTTCTCTACCCGTGTATTTTTTTTTTCCTAGAACTTGCAAACACGCTTTTCATCTGCGTTCCAAGTTTTTTGCTCGAATGGGTTTGATTGTTTTGTTGTACAGTGTGCCTGATGTGGCAAGTGGGATAGTCGGAGACGACAACGACGAAAAACAAATACACGCATGCATACATCTAAGAGAGGCCAGGTGGCGCTTTAATGAAACCTGTTCACCAGAAAGAAATAAAAAAGACAAACTGTAAAAAAAAAAAAAAAGTTATGTCGTTTTTTTTTTCGTTCCTACGCTTTGAGAGGCGGACACACTACAAGTTTTGGCAGAAGGCTGTTTAAAAAAAAAAAAAAGCAACGAAAAGCACATATAGGTAAAGAAAGCGAATTCAATTGTGAGTATTGTTGTTTGCGTATCATTCGCGATCTCGATACTTCTTTATGTTCGCCTGTTCGACGACTACACAGGTTTATACATCTGTCTTCTTCCCTCCCCCCTTCTTGCAAGCTTCGACGAAATCGGAGAACGAGAGAGCGTGAGGAGAAGGGAGCGAAGAAAGAAGAAACAAAAACAAACATTGGCAGAAAACAAAAGAAAGGAAACACAGCGGCAAAAAAAAAAAATCGAGTTTTCTTCTCCACATTTATTTTTTTCCTCGTGTTGTTCTCTTCTTGTTGGTGCCGTCTGCGGTTGCAGAGACACGTGGGACACAGACTTGCGCTGAAACCTCCCGCGCACTCGGCAAGTAGCCGTTCTGCACCAGGTCCCTACAAAAAAGAGGAAGACACACACACACACACAAAAAAAAAAACGTTCGAGTCCAACCGCGAGGGCCCCAGCTCATTCAGTCTCCTTACTTCACGCGTTGAGCGTTGCGGCTCCTTTTTTTTCTTTACTTGTCTCCCAGATGCATCATTCCAAACGAACAGTGTCTTTTTTTTTTTCTAAAATGATGATAATAAAAAGCAAACAAAAGAACTAAAAATGGAGGAGGGAAAGCATATCCGTCACCATATACAAAGAGCATATTTGGCATCATCTAGGTTTGGAATAAATTATTAAAGAGGCATCTACGTACCACTACAAAAAAAAAAGGAAAACATCGAAGCTAAAACACATCAGAGATGAAAAGGAGGGTGCATCAGCCCCGATATATGAAAAGGCAATAGATGCTCAACCCATGAACAGCTGAGAGAAAGCAAAGCCTGGACCTCGTCTTTGACCGCAACTCTCTCGGGCACGAACGTGCGATGGCGCGTGTGGGCAGATGCGTCGCCGAGAAATCGCATCTGGGGCAACTACAAAAATCGAAGGAAAAAAGGTACACATACAGATGCACTACCAAAAGAAGAGAGCAAAGACATACAAAGGAGCGACCAGAGCATACGACAACAAAGGTAAGCAACTAAAAACAATAATGGTCTAAAATAAATAAATAAATAACGGCAGTGTGACGCAACCAAGGTTCTTGTGCATTATAGTTGCAGCGGAGATGGAAGCGTTGCTTTTTCTTTTCGATATCAACACAGCAGTTTTGGACTTTTGACTTCTTGTGTGAGCCTTTGCGTCAGACTTCCACTCTCTCACTCACACACACACACACTCTCCCTCTCCCTGTATACTAGTCGATGCCATTCCTTCTTTTTCCGCATATCTGTATGTACATGTTATATGTAGACGCAGCTCTATCTTTTTTCCCTTCTCCCTACATCTCATCAAAGTCATCGTTGTAGTCATCGTCGTCGTCGCTGTCGGCCTTCGCCGCCGCGTGCGCCGTGTGCAGGGCGGCAGCGGCAGCCGGCGTTGACACCGCCGAGGAGATCGCGGAGGACGACCCCGTCGACGAGATCGCCACCGCCGCTGCCTTCTTCTTCTTCGCCTCCGCCTTCACCACCTTCGGCGTCGAGAGCTCACTGTCGAAGTCGTCCTCGTCGTAGTCGTCCACCGCAGCCTCGTCCTTCTTCGCTGGTGCCGGTGCTGCCGCCGCTGGCGGGCTGGACGAGAAGGACGAGTTCGTGGACGACTCGGCTGAGGATGGCACGGGCGACGCTTTGTTGGACGGCTGCCGTGGAGTCGAGAGCTCCTCTTCGAAGTCGTCGTCGTCGTAGGCCGCTGATGGCTCTGACGCGGCCGCAGCGACCGGCGCATCAGCAGCAGCAGCAGCAGCAGCATCGAGGCTGCGGCGCGCGTGCGGCGGTGCAACGTCATCGCCAAGCTCCGCGTACTTATCCACGTCGGCACTCGTATCATCGTCCCCCTCCGCTTCCTCCTTCTCAAAGTCCTCTTCGCCGTACGCGTCGGCGGCCTCGGGCCTCTCCACGGCTGCCTCTTCCTCCGCCGCCTCTAGGCGTGGCGCTGCGGGGGCCTCGTCGGGGTACACCTGCTGGTCCTCCGCTGCTGCCGCTGATGACCGTCGAGACGACTTCGTTGACGGTTTCTTTGACGAGAGTTCGTCCGCGAAGGCGTCGTCCGCGTAGGGGTCCGCCTTCGTGGGCGTGGCCGCTGTCGCATTCTTCGCTGAAGCCGCCTCGTCTGCTTCTCCTTCCTCCTCCTTCGCCTCGGGGCTCAGGTAGGCGGCCTCCGCTGAGGACTGCGAAGACGCACGGGAGCTGTGCTGCGCCGCTGCCTCACGCTCGGGTGACAACTCGTCTTCAAAGGCATCGTCGTCGTAGGCGTGAGGTGGATGGTCCTGCGGCTGCTCCTGCTGCGCCGGCTCCTCCGCCTCCTCCGCATGGAGCACAGCGGCGGCAGCAACCTCATCCTCTTCCTCGTGCGTACTGCGCGGCGTGGTCGCGGCGGACGGCGTGGACAACTCCTGCGCACTCGTTTTTCGTGGCGTCGCTGCGCTGTCGGCGTCGCTGTCGCTCGCGGCTTCAGCGTTGTCCTTCATCGCGGCTGCTCCCTCGCCGTCCACCGCATCCTTCGCGTCCTCGGCCGCAATGTGGTGGTGACGGTCTGATGGCGCAGCGGAGTGGCTGCGGCTGGTGGAGGCGGAGGAGGAAGAGGTCTCATAGGCCCCACGCTGATCCGCAGCGACGGCGTAACGGCCGCCTTCCTCGGTCGGGTACGTGTCGTCGTTGTCGAACGCATCCGAGTCGCGCTGCGTCGCTGCTGCGTGCTGCTGCTGCTGCTGATGCTGCCGCGACCGCCCAGCAGCGCTACCGTTCTCACGAGCGGCCGCCGGCTTGGTTGGGGTGCGGTGTGTGTTCTCCTTGGACACACTGCGCGAGGACGTCTGCTGCTTCTTCTGCTGCTCCCGTTCCTCCTCCTCGCGCTCAAGCGTCTGATAGCCCTTTCGCGCAGACAACTCCTTCCGCTCGTCCTGTCGGCGGCGCAAGAAGCGGCGGCGGGCCATCTCCTTGCGCTGTTCCTCCTGTTCCAGCTGTCGACGCTCCTGGCGGCGTTGACGAGCACGCTCGTGGAGGAGCATCTCCTTGCGTGCCCAGAACGGCGCCAGGTGAGGATCGTCAAGGTCGTTGTACGGCGGGATCGTCCGCTCCTTGATGGGGCCCAGCGAGAACTCCACCTGTGGCATGCGAGGCAGAGTGGTGGTCGCGGTAGTGAAGTTTGAATAGTGGCCATCAGAGGTGGCGTGGCGGCCGGCGGACTGCCCGCGCTCCGAGGAGGCGTGCGAGTACGAATGCGCGCGCTCCGCGGTGTCGACGCGGCGCCGAGGCTCCTGAATGGGTGGGAGAGCCTTGGACATGATGCTGCCTGTGTTTGCTTTTGTGTCTTTGTGTTTGTCTTCGAGCGAGCAGAATTAGAAAAGCCTCCTTTAATAATAATAAAAAAATTGATGCTTAGACTTCTTTTTGCTTTATTTGTTTTCTGTCAAGTGAGACGCTATTGAATAGCTACCTGAGAGAGAAATAAAGAAGAAGTGTTACTATGTACAAAGGAAGTGTAGGATAGGCTTCTGTTACGGTGAAAATGGCTGAAGGAGAATATAAAAATGGGAGAGTGGTAGCAATGGCAGTGCGTACCGGTGATTCGCTTTATGCGCGGATGTGTATGTGTGTGTATGTAAAGACTATGTACAAGTTGTTGTTGCCTTTTTTTTTTTTTAATGGCGATGTGGGTAAATTGCGAAGATGACAAAAACACAAACACACAACAGTCCTGAGAAGAAAAAAAACGGCGCTTTAGTGGCAGAAAAGGGAAAAAAAGAAACGACGAAGAGGCTGACTGCTTTATTGAGGCGGCTGTGATGGTTGCGGCTTGTAGTGATCAGAAACAGCGAGTGAAAGCAAGAAATTACCAGCTCTTTAGCTTCACATATGTGTGTAAATTGTGCGAAGGTGAGTGGCAAACAAATACAAGACGGCAACAACAACAACAAAGTACAGCATGATTTGTTGTGAAAGAAGAAGTGGAGCAAAAGAAATGAGAAAGTACAGACACGATCCGACAGGCGGCAGGCACCAAGCGAGGAGAATATAAAACAGGCATGGACAATGAGCAACGCAGAGACGCTTCTCATACATAACAAGAGTAGGATGATGTCGCGCTGCGTGGCAAGACCATTTACTGCTCTAATATAAGAACAAAAAACAAACAACCAAACACACATTGGCCACTGCAGCGATGTTGCCGGGTTATCAAATGCTAGGCTTCCACTTCGCAAAGTAGCTGGCAAAGTTTCAGCTAGTCTAAAGGCAACACACACACACACACACACACACACACACACACACACACACACACTCGTCAATGGTTATTCCATCCACGGACGAAGCGTGAAATCAAAGCAAACCATTTAAGATGCGAAGCTTCTCGTTTAAGCCTCTTTTTTTTTTGGTTTTGTTCGTCTTCTATTTTTAATACGGAGAGAGAGAGAGAGCACAAGTGTATCCTCGCGCATCTCATAAAGTACTTTAACTCATCGGACTCGGATGAGCTTGGGGAAGTTCGAAACATGGTGAAAGCATGACGCGTGTAGATGTGCGTCTATTCGTCCCCAATGCGCGCACAGAACAAGCGTGTGCACAGACGCACGTGGGATGAAATGAAAACAAAACAAAACGGGAGGAGGGGAGGAAGAAAAGAAAAAAAAAAAGGCTCTCGCACGAATTAGAAGCCTGTGATGAACGTACATCCAGAATTCTAAAATAAATTTCCCATACATAACATGTGCTGCACTTTTCTCAAGCAAAACGAGGAGAAAAAAAAAACCGATGTATTTCCCTCTCGTTTCATTTCTATTTTACGCGGTCCGCATGCGTTTTCTTTTCCTGTTGACTTTTTTGTTCTTTTCTACATAGACTTTTTTTGGTGCTATCGGGAGTGTCGTTGTTGTCCCACATAAGATTAATAATAATAAAAAAGGATCAGAACAGAGAAACATGTAGGATCTTCAAAAGCTGACACGTGCACAGAGCTAGTGAGCGGAGTCATCCACACGGAATGAACTACACCAACATGCGTAAACGAAAAAACAAAGCACATCATTGAAAAGAGGGCTCATTAACATTAACATTAACATCGAACATCGTCACGCAATACGTTAGGCAACCAAACACAGTTAACATAAACTAAACAGCAGAAAAAGCAACAAACACTCAAGCGCATGGTAAGTACTGATGTTCCTTTTTGTGTGTTTGTTTATTGTTTGTTTGTTTGGAACCTCCTCGGTCTTCCGCAGGCATCGGCGTCCACTCACTTCTACGCGTCTGGCTGCCTGGAGGCGGTCGGTGTGGCCGACAAATTCAGCTGAGGCGTGTGCGGACTCGGTCGCATCGGCAACTTCGAGTTCGGCGGCGTCCACGTCATCGGCGCAGGTCCGAGCCCGCTGCCCCGCCGTGAGCGCACCGCCGCAGCCATGGTGGTCGCGATGGCCACACGCTCCGGCTGCTGCGGGGGAAGTCCAATCGGGCTGCGACTCGGACTTGTCACAAGGGCGTTTCCTGCTGTCATGCCAGGACGACTCTGAGAACGGGTGAGGGGGGTGACATACGCTTGCTGCTGTTGCTGCTGTTGTGGATGCTGCTGAGGTTGCTGTTGCGGCTGCACAGGCGAATGCACGCGAAACCCGTACGGCGACTGGGCAAAGCCGCCGCTGCTCGACTGCGACGTGCTCGGAATCAACGCAAGCTCGCTGGTGGCCTGCGGGGGCGACTCGCCTCTCGTCCCGGTCATCACCATCGTCCCCGTGCCGTTCGCGGCGATGATGTTCGACGACGCACCCACGTGGTGGCCGGCGGCATGGGCGTAGGTCGGGCTGCGGCGGTTGGGCATCCACGAGTCCGCCAGACGGTAAGGGCTTCCCCCGCTGCGTGGGTGGTGCGGCATGCCGGAGGGTGACCCCGGACCCGAAGGTGTCATCAACTCGTACTCACAGCCGAAGATGGCGGTGATGTGGTGGGGGACGTTGCTGCGGCTTGGGGGCCGATGTGCTGGTGTCAGTCCCGTGTGCGTGCCGAAGTTGTTGCCCGGCGTGCCGCCGTTGTGGTGTGCGTAGGAGCCGTTGCGCATGAATTGATGGTAGTACGAATTCGTGCTGCTCCGCCCATTCGCCGTCCCATTCCCGCCGCCGTAGTTTGCGTTGCTGCTGCTGCTCATACTGCTGTTGTTGATGTTGTTGTGGTGGTTTCCATTCGCGACGTGGCCACTACCAGAGTAGGTGGGGTGAAAGGGCGAGGCGATGCGGCTGTTGCCGGAGTTCATGTGCAAGAAAAACGCGTCGTCCACCTGCGGACCTTCAGCGCCTTCAGGCAGCTGGGGCCGTGAGGGCGTGCACGCAGCGGCTGTCAGCGCCGCTGCCCGGCCTGAATTCAAGTGCACGCTCAGTCCGCTCGAGTACAGCCCCGAGGTAGGGGTGCTGCCGGTGAAGACCGGGCTGCGCGTGTGCGACGCGCCTGCGTCGTCGTCGTCCTCGTTGTTCTCACCGGAACCCTCCGCACCCGCAGCCGCGTTGCCGTTGCCGGTGCGCGCGTTGTGGTTGGCTGTCGAGTCGTGTGCCATCGCCGCTACATGTGCGATGGAGTGGAGAACCCCGCTGGGCTGCAAGGATTGCGGTGGTGGTGGTGGTGGTGGTGGTGGTGGTGGTGGTGGAAATTCGTTGGTGGTGGGTGTGTGCGCAGACGGCGCCACCGCCAGCGTCAGGTCTAACAATGTTGCCGTGCCAGCGGGCAAAAACTTGGCGTCGGGGTTGTCGAGATCGCAGTCGTCCCACTGGTGCAGCTGCCGGCGCCACGCGTTGAGGACGCGATCGAATTGTCGCTTGCTGCAGTCGTACTCGGGACGTGGGGTGAGAGCGTGCAGAGGGTTGTGGTACTCGCGATCGCACACCCGCGGCACCAGCGTGGTGTACTTGGCATAGCCCTCCGTCTCCTTCCCGTAGGCGATCTGCTTCTGCCGCTGCTCCATCCTGCGGCGGCGCTCCTCGGTGTCGCCGCGGTTGATCATGTCGGCTGGGATCGGCACCGCGGAGTAGTTCAGATAGAGCTCTTCGCGCACGTCTCGCATGACACCTTCCAGCTGAGCAGGCGAAAAGTTTTTCGCCACCGGTGCTGCAGCCGCACAGGCCGACGACGACGACGGCGGCGGTGGCGTGCCGCTGTGTTGCGACCGCCCATCCGCTGACAGCGATTTGCCATGCAGACTCTTCCGTGGATTGCTGCCTTCCGGCGCAGCAGACGACACACCGCTGCGCGTAGTGGGTGCTGCGGTGGTAGCGGTGGTGTGAGCATACATAGAGTTTGCAGCGGCATTCCCACGAGTGGCGGCGTGGGATTGCGATGGCAGGGAGGCGTAGGAGGCCGCGGAGTGCAGGGCAGAGGACGAGAGGGCCACCGACGGGGCGTTCATTGAAGTCCAGCAAAGCGGGTTGGACGAAGTCGCGAGGCCGACGCCCGGGATGCCGCCGGGACAGACGTGCAGCGCCGGCGGCGAGGGAAGCTCATGCGCATTCGTGCGGTACATCGGCATGCCTGCAGAGCTGCGCTTCACCTTGGCTGCGGGTTGTTGATGCTGATGCTGAGGTTGATGCTGTAATTGTTGTTGTTGTTGTTGTGGCGGTGCAGAAGAGGCTCCGCTGTTCGACCGCGTGGAGGTGCGCGTGGGTGGGTACGCCGCCATTACAACCGCAGGCTTCGCCACACACGCCACGCCGTCGCGCTCCGCTCCCTCGGCCTCCGCATCCCGAAGGCGGCGGTCCACACCTGGCGTGTGAGGCTGCACCTGACTGGCAGCGGACACGCTAGGGGCCGTCCCTGCTGTTGTCGTGCGAGGGACGACAGGCAACTCGGTAGGTGCTGCACCTGGGAGACGCCGTTGCGTTGTACCAGGCGGGAGCACTACACGATTGACCGTAGCTGATGGGCCTACGCGACTTGCCAGCACTTTGAGCTCGTTGTCCTCGCTCATCGCGAAAACCATTGAGGAATCCGCCGGCTGCTGCGCGGCTGCCTCACCGGACGCATCGACGAAGTGCGCAGACGCAGAGGCGCGGGGGGAGGGCGGTGGGCTTAAGCGCCCGCGGCGAGGCTTCTCTGGAGTAGCAGAGAGATCAACATATGTTGGCTGTGTGCCTGCTGCTACACTCGCGGTGCCTGCGCAGTTGTTGTTGTTACTGGGGCCCATCCGAAGTCTGTCGGCTTCGCCGTGCACCACATCACTGGCATTGTAGTTGCCTGGCTGCGGCATCGGTCGTGCAGACCAGGGAAACGTCGCCGGTGCTGGTCGAGTGAAGTACGCACCCTCGCTGCGCGCATTGGACTGCGTGGCAGAAGAAGCTGCGTCATCGGGTCGTTGCTGCTGCTGTTGTGGGTACGATGCCGTTCGCGTTGTTGTCGCAGCCTGCTGCGGTTGGGCCTCACCCGACTTTCTGAACACGTATCTGTTTGAGCGGGCAGCGTCACCGCTGACTGCGCCGATCGGAACGGCCTTGATAGATTCTCCTGCCTCGACAGCGACAACACCGCCAACGGACCTTGCGGTAGCGGTTGATGGCGCACTGCCGTCCTTTGCGTGGGTCTGCGCGGCGCACGGCCTTGGAAGGTTCCTGCGCTGCGACGGCGCCGTGGACATCTGTGCTGACCCTCACAAATAGGAGTAAGAAAAAAAGGAAGCAGACACTTCTGGGCTGCTGAGAAAAAAAAAAAAGGTAGGGAAGAAACGGAAAGTTGTCAAACCACAAAACGCACAATCCTCCTCTTCACAAACGCCTGCGCAGGAATGGCGTGAGAAGAGAAAAAAAAAAAAAAGAAGTCAGCACTTGAAGTGTCTACAAAAAAAAGGGTTTTGGGTTTTGTTTTTCTTCAACAACACGAGGGCTTTCAAGTAAACCAAGGGTGTGTTTTTGTGTGTAACGCTCATGCAGCGTCAATGTTATAATACAGCCGCACGCTGTTTTACCTATTTGTTGTCGTTCCCTCTCACTACCACGGATTGAGTGCCGACACAAACAAGCAGGTGGACGAAAAACAGAAAAAAATGGTGATTCGTTGCCACGATGCTAAAGTAAATGAGAGGAAAATTTAAACCTATGACTTTTGTCTATTAATTTTTTTTTTCGTTTGGGGGAGGTTTGTTTCTATTATGCTTCTTTTCTTTTGGTCGAGACTCTTGCCTCACCTCGGGAGACACAAATCGGTGTATAAACTTCTATAGAGGTCGGTCAACACCCACACACAGTAAGATGAAAGAGCCTCTAAACAAACAAAAAAAACCAATAAACAATAACAAACGGCGGACAAAAAAGAGAAAAACCGGAAGCAGAGTTGGGAGACAAGCCTGCGGAGAACAGGATGGACAAGAAAAACAAATCAAAAAAGAGTATCTAGTATTGTGCTGTCTTTTTTGCTTCCGTTGACTTCAAGCCGTACGATTTAATAGGGGCGCTTCTCCCTTTCCCTTTCACTCTCTTTGGAAAGGGCGAAGAGGCAATGAAAGGACGCAGCGTGTGGAGACAAAGACAAAGAAAAGGAACAAGAAGAAGAGAACGAAAGATGACAACCTCTTTTATTTTGTTGATGTTAGGTGCGTGTATTTTTTTTTTTTTTTTGCTTAAGAACCTTTCTTCTTAGTCCGGGAAAAGATACAAAAAATAATACAGTTAGTGGATATCTCGCGCAGCAGCCTATTAAGAAAAAAAAAAAGAGGAATGAGTGACGTGGTGCGGAGGTGAGAGGTGAGTGTGTGTGTGTGTGCGCTGGGGGTGAGGGGCTAGCAAGAAAAATGGTAAAGGCCACAATTAAAGCTACCCTTTCAACCGAGAAAACAACACCAACAGCTAAATAATGAGAGGGATAATGAGAAGTGTTGAAGAGAAGCTACCAGCAGGAACATAGGGGGAAGAAAGAAAAAGAAAAAGCCAAAGGCTTTTTTTTATTAAGTGCCGTGGAGACGAAGCACAAAAGCGAGCCCCACGATCGCAGCCGCAACAGGTAGCGCGCCAAATACAACACATCGCGGCAAATAGTAGAAAAGAGAAGAGAAAGGGGCAAAGACATGTGCGGAAGAGGAAGGTAATGGGTACAGCGAGGGCAGATACACACAGCAGAAAAACAACGACGCCAATGCACGCAAACAAAGACATGGCGCACCTCAATTCATGATCCGCAACTGTGCGAGGCGTTTGGTTTGCTGTCCTTCACAGAAGTGTGTCGCTCCTTTACAATAGAGGGAGAAAGCGCATCGCGGTCGCCTGCTCCCGACATTGAAATGCCACAAAAATGGGCATTAATAATTTCGTTCTTCCCTTCGCACTTCCCTTCTCACGCTGCAGGCTTCGTCGAAGCGAAGGGGGTCGTGCGCTCGCTGGCGGGAGCTGAGTGGTTGTTAAAATGCACCCGAAAGCAACCTTTGACCTACATCGCAGGACAAAGCTTTTGAAACGCGAATATATATCTATATATATTGTATGATCCGTTTTTAGTTTTGTTTGGAAGCAATTTCTTGCCGCTGTCAACACGTAGGCACAAAAATCAGCATTCAAAAGCACACACCAGCTCATACGCACACTTACAGGCAGAAAAAAACAAACATAAAAAACATAAACAGCGCAACTACTACACAACAACAAAAATAAAGGGGGAGAAAGAGAGATGCAGAAGCCAATACGACAATCCTAAGTAAAAAAAAATTAGAGAATAAAATAGCTTTCAATAAACCTAAACACACACCCACACACCCACACAGATCTCACAGCTCCACTCTTCAACCCAGTTGCCCTTTGTAAGAGAGAAATTATCTTGAAATTGTGTACTAATAAACGCGCACATACACATCAAGCGCACATGCTTAGCTTGACACCTCTTCAATTCCCCGAATATGAATACGCCTGCCGTGCAGTCAGCCCATAAAGACAGATCAATATCCAAAAGCAAGCAGCTAAGAAAGAAAAAGCTGAGTGAATAAGGTAAGAAGCACCTTCAGAGCTTCTCCAGTTCACAGACCTCCTCGTATCCTTTTCTTTTGTTGTTGCTACTGTTCCGCATGTGACGTCTTGAATGTTGGGGAAGAAGAGAGGCGAAAAAGCAGCAACAACAACTACTAAACACACACCAAGGGAAACAAAGCACAACCGAAATCAGTTGAGATCGTTCTCCAGGTACTTGTACTCAAAGAGAAAGTCGTCGATGCGGTCGTGATCCCACTTCTCGTCAAAGTCAAAGTAGGTGTAGGAGCCAAGCTCGTCCTTATCCGTTGTCGACTGCGGTCGCTCCAGCCGCTGGTACCACCGCTGCCGCATCGTGTGATAGCGGTACGAACGCGCTTTGAGCTCCTTGGCGGCGAAGTACTGCTGGTACGACTTCTGGTGGTAGTAAAAGATGAAGAAGAGCGTGTCGAGGTCCATCTGATGGTACACGTTCTTGTTCGACAGCACCGGTAACACCTCCTGCGGGAAGTAGGGGATGGGGTCAATCGCGTTTGGCGGCTCGTAGGTGCGCTGCCGCTGGACGTCTAACGTGTGGGGCAGGTTGCCGAGGGACATGTCCAGCAGCTCGTTGATGCGTTTCGTTGGGTAGCGGAAGGGCTGTCCATTCGTGGCTGCCGCACCGGTAGCCGGCGATGGCACGGGCGATATGGACTCGGACAGACTCGCCGGAAGAATCACTGCGGGCGCACCCGTCACTGCCGCTGGAGAAGCCGGCGAAGACGCAGCAGCGGTGGTAGAGGTGGTGGACGCTGCCTGCGCGGGCGTGGACCCGAGCGGAGCGGCCGCAGCGGCTGGCACCATGGAAGGCGGCGCAGTGGCAGCAGGAGAGGCAGCAGACGGTGCGGCTGGTACCGCAGCGGGGGTGATCGGAGAAGCCTGTCCAGATACAGGCTGCGGTGACTGCTGCTGCTGCGGTTGTTGTTGCGGCGTTGTGGGCTGAGCCTTCTGGCGGTTCTGCATCTCCGCCGCCCGCTTCTCCCACGCATTGGGCGTCGGCGTGGTCATCTTGGCCTTCTCTTCTGCCAGGGCGTTGCTTCCGCCCTCCGTGAGCTTCGCCACAGCAGCCTTGCTCTCTGCGGGAGAAACGGGCTTCTGCTTCTCCCAATCCTTCGCAACTCTGCTGGTTGCGTTGGCCATATCGGCCAGCGAGCCCACCGCCATCCCACCCGCGGTGCTCGGCAGGACATCATCGCCGAAGGTATCGTCGTTGGCCGCGTCCATGTCGTCCTCCATCCACTCCGGAATCGTCTCTTCTGCCTCCTCGCCGCCCGCGCGCTCGCTCAGACCGGCACCGGCGCGCTCAAGCGGAGTGCTGGTGGAGGGCAATACGGGCGAGGACACAGCCGCCGAAGCTGCGGGGGCTGGCGGGGCGGTTGGTGTGGCCGTACTCGTCGTCACTGCTGCTGCTGCTGGTGCTGCTGCTGGGGTTGGCGCGGCAGCTGGCGTTGGCTTGGCGGAGGCTGTGGCTGAATCCTTCGGGGAGGTGACAGAGGGACTGGCCTTGGTCTGTGCGATGGACATCGGTGTCTTTGCCTTGGTCGTGGGCCTGGACGAGGTGGACTTGTCGTTGTCGCTGACGTCGAAGGGGACGGTGGCCTTCACCTTGGGCTCGGCAATGTCGAAGGTGTCGTAGATAGACATGTTTTCCATCACCTCCATGTCCACGTCATCCTCGAGCACCTTCTGGATCGGGTCCTGCAGCTCGTCCACGTCGTCGGTGTCGACCTCTTCGTTCGTGACCATCCGCAGCAGTGCCTCCCACTTGTAAAAGTGCACCTGCAGCTTCTCTAGTCGGATTTGGTAATCGGACTTCTGCTGGGTCTTGCCACGCCGCACACGGCCGTTGTTCGCCTTCTGCGCCTCGTACTCGAGCAATTCAATCTTCTTCCGTCCATCCTCGATGGCCTCCTTCAACCACTGCTCCGTGGGCGACTCGGCCTTCTCCAGCGCGGCGGATGCCAGACCTTCGTTGCTGAAGGCTTTGGTCTTCATCTCACGCTCAATCGCGCGAAAGGACTCCATGCGTTCCTCAATACGCTTGCGGGACTGCTGCATCTTTGTCTTTTCCTTGTAGTCGTCGTTCTGCATGAAGGCCTTCATGGCCTCACGATGCCGCTGCAGCTTCTTCAGCTCTCGCTTTAAGTCGCCCTCCAGGCGCTCCTTCGCGCTGGCGTTTGGCGCGTTGCCCAACTTCTCGTGCAGCTCGTCGTAGGCCTCAAGGCCCTCATTCACCTTCTTCAGCAGGCGGTCCGCCTCGGTTTGCACCTTCTTGATGTTGGACATGATGCCTGCCTTGTTTTTTTTTTTTCAATGATTCTAAACGACGCCACCAATGGCACCTTCCTCTTTCCTTCTTCGCTTCTCCTGATTATCAAAGGGTGAGAGAGGTATTGAGACCCTTCAAGGGCTAAGTTCAGTATGCTATGTGCTAAATATATATAAATAACGAGCACAAAGATGCAGCAATGTTTGCAGAAAAGAAAAGAAAAAGAGAGGCTCGCAAAGGTTTGCTTTAGAAGAAAGTCGAGTTGACTTCAGAAGCGCCACCGGTGCAAGAGGGTATTTATTTTTCTGGAAATGCTTTCAGCTAAAAATACAAAGCCACAACAGGTGGGAGAGCAGAGCAGCGCGCGTTGCCGTGAGCAATGGAAGAGAAGAAAGCAGAGCACGAGGGATGAAGCGAAGAGCAATGTAAAGGAAGAAGAGGAGCATTTTCTCAAAGAGGTGCAGCCAATCAAAGCCAAAGGTTGTTCTCTTGTTAGTAAAGGCGCTTTCTGTTTGTCTGACAGGTCATGGAAGTAGCAGGTAACATACAAAGATAAGTATCTTTCCCCTCCTGTTGGTCCCATTGTTCGTGGGTTAATGGTGATTGACGCACAAAACAAACCCCCTTCAGAGGTAAGACCGAGTGCAACAGGGTATTAAGCTGATAAACCTGTGCTTCGTTGCTCTTCCGCAACGGAACTACTTATTTCTTTCCACAATAATTATTGCTTACTTTCTTTTTATATTGAGAGCATCTTCAGAGAAGATGAAAGCTGCCCCGCCATATTCCAAAGCCAAAACCCAAAGAGAACTAAACACACCCATGCACACACAGTAGAAAAAAAAAAAGCAGTCTCGCCATTACGACTCGTCAGTGCGTGTTGTCGTGCATTGTTATGTGTTTAAGCGTCGTCGTCTCTCTCTCTCTCTCTCTCTCTCTGTCTCGTCATTCCCGTTGCTAACTAGGCCCAGCTATTGATGTGGCCGTCCCACGCTGCCGTCACCACCTTGGATGGCTCGATCGGGTGCCACAGGTGCGACACGAGCATCTGCGCATGTGCCTTGAAGGACTTCTCCAACTTCTTCGCCGCCCAATTCCACACATACAACTTTCCACCAATGTCCCCACTCGACAGGTAGCGTCCATCGTGGCTGAAGGCAAGCTGGCAGCGGGTACCAGAGATGGTGTGCCCCGTAAACTCACGATCGTGTAGCAAGCGCAGGCGGCCACCGCCGTCGTCGCGAAAGACAATTACCTTATTATCCAGCGACTGCGCAGCGAGGAACTCTGGCTGGGTCGGGTGGTGGAGGACGTGGGTGATGGCGTGCATGGCGGCATCAGCAAACTGCTTGATCTGCACGGGACTGCGGTAATCCCATGTACGCAGCGTCTTGTCTTCCGACGTGGTCAACATCTTGCTGCCGTCGCTGAGAAGGGTCAAGTTGAAGATGGTGCCCATGTGCCCCGTGTACTCGCGCTGGTACTTGCTGCAGCTCGCGCGCACGTCGAAGAGCACCACCTTCTTGTCCACCGCGGCCAACAGGAGATGCGTCTCATCCGAGGGGTGGTGCAGGTGCTGGACGACGGGAAGGCGTTCAGGATTGGAAAGCACGTGTGCGCACTTGCCCGCCTCGACGTCCCACATCGCCACGGTGCCGTCGACCGAGCCCGTGGACATGATGGCCGCGTCCTTCGTCACCTCAAGGCTCTTAATGGGCTGCGTGTGCGCCGAAAACGTGGCGAGCAGTTGCCGTGAAGAGGAGTTCCACAGGCGGCACTGGCCGGCCAGATCGCCAGAGAAGAGAAGGTGGCCGTAGGTGGCCGGGGCCCACCGCAGCTGCTGCACGCCCGGTGCCTTGCCGGCACGACTGGCCCCACTCCCCTCCGCCGAGGACGATGTCGATGCACCTCCCATCCCCCCCGCAGGGGATGGTTGCTGTTGTTGGACCTGATAGGCTGCCGGCACCTTGAAGATACCCCGCAGCACCCGTGGCGGCTGGCACGGTTTGGCCTTTGTTTCCTCCTCGTGCTCCAAGACGGAGGACGGCGGTGCGAGAAAGGACTTGCCCAGGTAATTCACGCGCTCCACCCCTTCGACGTAGACGGCAGCTGGGGACCCGTCAGCAGCCACGCCCACACGCACACCGGCTTGCTGCGCGGCGGAAGACGAGGCGGATGCGGAGAGGGCGTTCAGCGCGGCTTCTGCGTTCTCGCGACGCGCCTTCTTCAGCGCTTGCGCTAGTGCGCCACCACCGACGGTGGCAGTGCTGGAGATTGATGGTGTGGATGCCGCGCTTGTTTGATCATTGGTACCGCTCTCTGTCTCTTTTAGCAAGGATGCAGGTGCCTCTTTGTACGCCTTGCGGGCGACTTCGGGTGTGGAATAGAGCGCCAGCAGTTGTGTTACACGATCCGCACTGGACAGCATTTCAGACCGGAGATCATCTCCTGTCGGTAGGTCAGCTCCGGCGTGGCTGGCGCGGAACGCCTCGAGTCGTGCTACTGTCGCTTCGGATGGTGCTTGGTCTGTCGTAAACATTTTGATTTTGTGTAATTTGTGTGTCCTCAAGGTGCAAAGGTAGGGCGACAGAATACGAAACAGCAATGCCCACTGGCGAAATGGCCAAGTAAAGAAGTTTCCTGTGAGAAGTAAGGCCCAGTATGCACCAGCGCAATGGTATTCGTTGCAGCACACTCGAAAGTTGAAACGCACAAGCAGTGCATGTGAACAGAAATGATGAAAAGAGAGAATTAAAATAGAAAACATCATAAGAAAAGATGTGAGGTGAGAGCGTGCGAAGCCGATGAAGAAATAAAGTTCAGAAAGCATAGTCGAGAAAAAAAAAAAACTGACACACATCTTCAACTTCTGAGCATGGTAGCACAACCTTTTGTACAATTACTTCTCGCCACTCCACTCAGGTTCTTCTTGTCATTGCGCGCTTCTTATGCCAAGCTACATGCTCGCAGGGAACAAAAATGCTTCCTCGCGCTCTCTGAGCGTGCATGTGTGTGTGTGTGTGTGTGTGTGTGTGTCACTGCGAGCAACAGAGGGAAGAGTACACACACACAAACACACACACACACGCATCACAATGAAAGACAGATTTGGAAAATGTGTCTTACTTTTCGATTTTTTGTGTTTTACTGCTGTTCTCCTTCCTCTCCCTCTGCTTGACATTGAGGTGTCTTCCATCATCTCCGAATGAAAAGAGAGAAAGAGAGAGCCAGCAGAGCTGTGTGAACTCGTTTGACTTTGTAACGAAGAGAAGTGGTAGAAAGGACCACAAGTGAAAGAGATAAGCCAAGTGATGTAATGAAAAGATTTTTGTGTGTGTGTGTGAAGAACAGCGACAGACAAGTACTAGCGCATTGGTAAAGAACACCGTCACACAAATCAAATGGAAGAAGAAAATAAGTGACCCTCTCATCTTGGCATCGTAAAAGTTACACAAACAGAAGACGACCACACAAAAATTCACAAAGCGTTCTTCATTTTTGTTTTTTCTTTTATCCTCAGCATCGCTTTCACTAGATTGTTGAAAAGTAAAAGGGGAGAAAACAAAATATCTTGCAATACGCGCCAAATGAAAACACCACCAAACCAGTCTAAACTCAGGTACCAACGTGCCCGCCCCCCCCCCCCGCCACATGCATAGAAGAGACATCGAAGACACGTCCACAACATCAACATCAACACACCAAACACCTCTTCTTCGACGGGTTTCTTTCACGCCCTCCGCAATGAGGAGTGCTCGTCTTACACAACGAGTCTTCTTCGTGCTTTCTCAATCCCCACACTCTCTTATCGGAAGAGCACACGATCCTGGTGGATACTGGCCCACACGTTTCCACACACATATATATGTTTGCTTCACCTCAACACGTCTACAGCTTCAAGTTTACATCCGTCTTCTTGTGAGTCTGGCTACCCTGCATGAGGAACTCGTACCACTGCTTATCCGCATCCGCGTCCACGGGACGGTAGAGCGGCAGCAGCACCTCTCGGCCCACATGGCAGTTCGCACACGTGTACGTCAGGCGCTTCAGCCCGTCTTCCTGCTTCGTCGGCAGCTTCACCACATCCTTCTCCAGCGCACACGTGTAGTACTGGCAATCCATGCACTGCAGGCACTTGGTGTTCTGATGCATATCACGCGAGCAGAGCACAACGCTCTGCCCCGTAGCGCAGTGCGGGCACTTCCATACTCGGTAGTACGCACAGCCGTTAATCAACTCAAGGTACTGCCCGGGCGTCATGAGCTTCTGCAGGGTGGCATCATCGCGGACGCGGTACATCAGGTGATGGCAATCCGGGCACACCGTGTCCAAGAGCTGACTCACCAACCACGCCGTGCACGCCGTGAAGAAGATGACACCAATGACCAGGTACGGCACCTCCTTCACCCCGTGACGCATCGTCTTGCCGGCGAAGCGGACCTTATTGCGGGTAGGCAAAGCCAGGAATCCGCGTTCCCATCGTCGATGCATCTCTTGCGCTTGGCGCGCAATGGCGTACACAAGTTGCACGGTGGCCTGGCTTGGCTTTCCTTCGCGGACAAGAGGCTGAAAGACTTCGCGCACCGCGGGCTCCAGGAAGTGAGTGTCGAAGTACTCCTCGATGGACAGACCGCTGATCAGCTGCACCGTCGCTTCGCGTTGGGCGATGAGCAAGAGCAGTCCATTACCGTTGGGCTCGCCGATCGCCCAGTTAAAGAAGATGGAGTTGGCAAATGCTTTCGGGGTGGTGTAGCCCACCGTGGGGACCAGCACCACGTACATGTCTGTCTTGCACAGAGACTGCATCTGGTCGATGGCCTGCTCAATTTCCATCCGGTCCTCCGAGGACAGAATGCCGACGAGGTCGGTCACGCGCTTCTTGGCGTACCGCGGCACCAGCTCCCACGGCCGCTCCGTCTTGCGATAATGAATTTCGTCCATGGTTTGGATCTTCTCAAAGGAGGCCACAATCTCACGGTTGTTGCGCTGACGGCCAGCTTTCAAGTCCGTAGCGAGGTCACGACTCTGGCCCAGCTTTGCCAGGGGGGAGAGCAGGTCGATCCCAGCGTGGCGCCGCGACGTGACGAGCGACGACGACGTGGAGGACGAGGCGGACGGTGCGCCATGCGCGTGCGACGAGCCGGCCACCACCAGGACAACGCCACCCGCCCCCGCTACCGCGTTTGCCCTACGCCACATGTTTACTCTTCTTTGTTTTTCAGCTAATAAAACAATGCTTTTTTTAAATCTTTTTTTTTTTTTACAAAACTGCTCTGCTTTGTTGTTGCTGTGTGCTTTTTGATGTCGCTATCGCCCTTTCAACGAATCGTGGGCTATTTATTTATTTACTTTACTGCTGTTGGAATCGCTTGTGAAGAAGAAGAAATCACTCACACTCATGCAAAAAGACGAAGGGCCACTTAAAGCAACACGAATGCGAAAGATTCCGAAAGAAATTAGCAAACAAATCTGTGAAGAAGAGTATATCCTACCTCTCTTTATTTCTCTTCTATATAAAGTGGAAAGAGTGAAGGGAAATCAATTTTTGTTTCGTGTGGCAGAGGGATGGAAAGAGTCAAAGACCTGAAGTGATCGAGAAGGTGGCGGCATCATCACCATTGTACTTCATCACGATGTGCTTGATGCGCAGCCTGTATGTTAACAACAGTTGTGATGCCATTTCCTGAAATAATAATAACGATAATAAAGTTGTGCAGCACTAAGGTCTTGATGGTCATTCGTAACGTGGGTCAAGAAGTGTAGAGAACAGCTTGTGCCTCCTTCGCATTTGTGTGTTTGATGCAAGGCATCCTACACACATTGTTCCCCGAACACAAAGAATGCGAATTCATTCTTCTGATTTTTTTTTTTGAGCTCGAGAAACGGTAGCTTTTGGAATAGAAAACGGTCAGTGTCGCTCCATCTCCTCCAGCTGCAACGCAGCTTGCGCCATGCGGCGGTTTAGCTGATCTACAAGTCTCTCGTAGTCTCTCCGCACGACACCCCAGCGCTGCTGCACTGCCGCGTACCGGCGCACATTTGCACACGCGAGGACCGCGATATCCACCATGTCCACGGTGTCCCCTACGTGCAGCCCGGTTGATGGGTCGGCTGCTGGCAGCACCGCCTGCCACGCCCGGTGCCAGACCTCTCTCTCTTCTTCCGAGGCGATAGTGTGTGTGGGGCGGTACGAGACAAGGTCGATGATATCCGTACAGCTACGGTTCTTTGTGTAAACAGAGTTGGATGTGGGCGACGCGGCTGCCCCTCTCGCACTCCCGCTGCCACACTGATCCGTACCGGTGCTTCTAAGCGTGAGCAAGTCGCGGACTTGATGCTGGAGTTGCAATAGCTGCTGATGAATGTCACTCAGGCGATTCCCGTGACGGTAGCGATGTTCTACCATGTCCGCTAATTCCTGAGCGATGCGGTGCAGAATACGATCCTCCTCGTGTGCGCTCTCAAACGCAGTTACCAATGAAGCACGCGGCACAGGAGCAGGCGTAGCGACAGGAGCAGCCGCGGACTCCGTCACCCAGCCAAAGAGATCCTCATCACCGGCCTCGGCACCTTCGCGGTGCATCGTGTGTGAAGCCTGCTGCACCCCACGCACAGTCTTCGTTGTGCTCGTCGTGATTGGGGGATGCGCAAAGGCGGCCTTCACATCCTCGTCGTCGCCGAGCGAACAGCGTGCACTACGCAAATCGACGTGATGCGCTTCACTGAGTTTCTGCAGCTTGTGTGCCACGCGACGGCGCAAGGCCGCCAGACGATCCTCCTCACTCACAGCGTGCTGCCCTGTGCCGTTGAAGTCTTTTACGAGGGATGCAAGATCCTGTCCAGGCGACGCACTAGGAGACGCTAAGGCCGCCTGGGCAACGAGGGCCTCCACACCGGCCAGCTGGCCTTGCAAGCGACGCACGCACTCCTCCAGCGGTGCCCCCACATCGATCAGCACGAGATCAGGGGCAATCGACAGGTTGGGCATCGTCATGTAGAAAGAAAAACAGGTCAGTGATGTAAATATATATGAGAGGCAGGTTGGTGTGTACTGCTGCTACGCAGCCACCGCTTCCTTTGACTCTATGTGCAGGTGCGCGTGTGCGTGTGTGTATTTGTGCTTTGTTCGAAGCACGACAGCGATGAAATTGGATAGTCAAGGAGGGAGGGAGGAGCGGTAAAGAACGTAGAAAAAAAAAGGCGGGGGTGAGAAGCTGATGTCTTTCACATCGGCTAACAAATTATTTGCCACATCTCACACGCACAGAAACCGGATATGAAAAGAAAAATTCATATTTAACAAGGACAAGTAAATGGCGATCTCTCTTTTATCTCTGATAAGGAGAGATGAGCGAGGCGAGATATTGGAAACTAATTAACATTCTTATTAGACTGCACGCTTGCTCAGATTTTAAATTGCTTTCTCTGACAGTTGCCGCTGCGCCGCCGCGACAGCTGCCGACACAGAGGTGAGAGAAAAAAAAAATGTGCATCTATTTGTTGAGGTTTCTCACACTACTCGAAAAGAATGGTCTTCTTCCTCTTCGTCCTCTTGATGCGTTGATGTCGTTCCTCTTTGCCTGCTTCATCGCCGGACAACACGTCGCTGCGAGCGCGGGGATGGCGTGTATCCCTCCCCCTGCGAGAAGGGATGGCGAGGCGGGGTGTACAAGCCTGCGTTGAAGGCCTGCCGCAGCTGCGCACTGCGCGTGGTCAATGCATCCGACGACACGGCAACACCGTCACTGCCTGCAAACGAGCTGCCAGCGCTGTGGGTGCGCGTGCGGGACGGCCGCCTCGGCCGCGCAGACAAAGCTGCGCGTTGTGGCGAGCGCGGATCCTTCTGGGGCGACGAAGACCGTCTACGCTGCCACGCCGGTTGTGGCTGCTGAAGCTGCTGTGGTGCGGGTGTAGACACGCGTAGTGGACTGGCCCACAGCACGTGCGGAGTAGAGGCGAGCGCCTCATCCTCCTGCAGCTGCAATGACGGCGCATCAGCCGCAGAGTTCAAAGAAGACGCAAACGACGACGAGGGGAGAGGGTGGGGAGGAGACGTGGAGGTCACGTCTATCAGCGCTTCCGCGATTGGACTGGCAAAGTACAATCTAGGAAACGCCACAGCACGAACACGCACCTCTGCAGGGCCGTCCCTTGACGGGTTCGCCTTGCCACCTAGCAGCACCGCGTCCTTGTAGAGCGCACCGTTTACATTGGTGGGCACACTGCCGTCTAGAGTGTAGCGTATCTCGACCTGATCGGCACGGTAGCCGGGAACGTGCAGGCGCAGCGAGTGATCTTGCGGGCTGAACGTCACGACCGGCGTTGGCAGGACAGGTGGGATGGAAAACGTGGCGGCAGCGGGCGAGGACGTATGCGAAGGGTGGGATGCGCTGGCCGGCGAATTTTCCATGACCACACGAAGCAGACGAGACGACTGTGGGGCGGGGCAGGCGGTGGTCGTGGACGACGGCCACGGCATCCACGGCCCAACCTTGTCCCGACTATCCGTTTCGTCTTGGCCGTTTATATAAGGCGCTTCGCCGTCGATGGGGATGCAGACGGAGATTGGCGCGCCAAGACGGTGGTCACGCAGGGGAACATCCGCTGGCACATCCACGCAGGCGGTTGCGTCTCCGATCACACAGCGCACGCGCGACACGTCTCCCCTCTCCCTACCACCGCTCTGTTCACTACTATTGTACGCGGTCGGACAGTGCCCATGCAGCGTACGCCGTGGTGCACCAGCAGCAGCAGCAGGAGGGAACGCTACGTAGCAGCATCGGTGGACAACGTCGACGTAGCCGGTTGGTGGTGCGGCTGGCGTAGGCACACGCAACTGTACCATTTCGCTCGGAAAGAGGTACGGCACCACCGTACACGCGGTGAGCTGCACAGCGGCCGCCTGCTGGACAGGGCGGCCGGTGCATCGCGTGTAGGCCTCGAAGATATCGCTGTAGGCTAAGACACCACTGACCGGAACGCTCAGCGTCGGTTGTGTTGCCCAAGAAGTATTCAGGTCCGCTGCGTCTGACACGGAAAAGAAGCACTGCACGCCGTCCGCCTCCTCCTCAACCAAGGAGCGCGCGGAGGAACGCGAACTGCGATGAGGTGCGGTGGACGCTGCGGTTGGGATTCGTGGAGGAAGCGCCACATGCACCGTCTGGGAGCCCGGGTGCAGCTCCAGCATCGGCGGCGGTGCACGCAGCAACGCATGCAACCCCAACTCCTTCTGTGCCGCACGCCGCCCCTGCTCCGCGGGACTCGATAGCTCTTCGTACCCGACATCTCGCAGCGTACGGCAGTGCTGGAGAAGAATTTGAAGGTGGCGCAGGCTGTTCGTGTAGAGCTCCACCAAGCGCTGCACCCCAGCCTCTGCGGCGAAGGCCAGCACATCGGCGTTGGTGATCCACTGTGCTTGCAGGTTGGTGGGACGGCGCAACCGTGCCTCTGCCCCTAACCCAACCAGAATCAAAGGCGGTGCTGTCACTGCCGGCCATGCAGCAGATACAGACAGCTCTGCGGTATTCGTCCAAAGAGAAGTAGGAGCGTAGGACTCGCGCGCTGCACTTTTATTTTCTTCCTCTTCCTCGTCTTCCGCGGTCTCACTTGAGCACGCAGCGATTACGGCAGGCACCACATCATCTTGCAAGCGTAGAAAGCTGGTTGGGTCGGCAACGTGGTAGCATAGCAGCACCACGTCGCACCACCGGCACAACTCCGCCCGCAAGGAGGCCAAGCCGTCCACCGCGTCGGGGATCGTGTACACCTCAGGCGGCGGAGGCAGTGGGTGGTGGATCTGACCGGGTGGACCGAGAGAGGAACCGTCTGCAATAGAGCTCGTCATGGTTGTCTCAGCCGCGTTTGCACGCAGGGCCGCCGTGAGCTCGCGCACGGCAGCGTCATCGCCCAGCAGCAACAGCTTCGGACTATACGAAGCGAGAAGCCGCTCTTCCCCGTGGTGAGTGGGAGACGTAGAGGGTCCAGAAGAGCGCGGATACCTTCTCGTCTCACTGCTGTCTACTGTCCTGTTACTGCGCAGCGCGTGCCGCTGGTGTCGCATGTACAGCGCAATCACATCCGCCGCATTCCACGAGGGCGAGGTCTCGAGAGAGGACGACGATAGTGTGGTAGCCTTGGCTTCTCGACCGCGAGTAAGGTGTCGGCGCAGAGAGGCTTCCTTGTCTAGACGTTCAGTAAGCGCGTCGATGGTCGAATAGCCATTTGTGCTCATCACAGGAGAGGAAGCGTGGCCACTACGCCGTCGTGCACCGCCTCCGTCGTTGCCGTATCGCGACATGCTAACAGTGAGTTGTATCAGAAGTCGATAAAGTCGAATAATAAGAAGGAGATGTGGATCTGCCTGTGCGAGTGATTCGGTGTAAGGTGAGGGGACAAGAACCGTTGTCTTTCCTCTTTATCTATCTTTTTGTATTGTCCCCGTTTTTTTTTTTTTGTGTGTGCTTGATGCTCTGCAGCAACGCGGCAAAAACCTCACAGGTGTGATGACAGCCTATTTTTCTGCGTTTAGTGTGGCGGATGGTGGGGATACTACAAACACAATGAAAAGGCACAGGACAGGCGTACCTGCAGAATATCCCAGAGAAAAAAAAAAGATGAAAGGAAGTGGAAGGAGACATACAAGGGAAGTTTATCAAACGGCTAGAAAAGAAACAAAAAAATAAATAAACAAAAATAATGTTAGAGGCACATAACAAGTTGTGGCCAGCCAAGATTAACTTAGACATTCTCTGACGGAAGTCAGTGAGATGAGAGAGTTCCACACGAGAAAAGCAAGGTTCAAAAAGAATAGCGTTGCCTTTCCGAGCTTCTTCTTTTCTTTTGTGTTGCTGCGATGTGCCGAGCAGGGGTGAGCGCCACCGAGAGCTGCTGATAGGAACACGGCAGCACCCCTTGCACACACAATCACACATACGTGTATTTAGCGGTCTCCCAAAGAGATGAGAAACAAACATGTATACACTCCAGCTCCCCCTTGAAAGTGAACGGCTCGCAAAACCACACGGATTTGCATATATATATATATGCGGTTTAAAGTTTTTTTTTTTGTTTTTTGAATTCAGTACAAGCAAAGCAACAGAAGAAGCGAAGAGAACACAGAAAAAAAAAAATGCTTCTCAAGTGAAGGGAAGCAGTGGGAAACACAAAACACAAGCAAAACTTGAAAAGGTAACAACGGCAAAAAAAAAGGCAATCGCAAACACATTCGACGGGATAAAAAGCAGAAACAAAGATGGCTACACACTATATATATTTCAAAGATAATAATCAAGGCAAGCAAAGAGATGAACATCACGCGGAGCAAGAGAAACGCGCCGTTTCGCTATGCCCAGCGGTGACAAAGAGCAGCTGTCGTGTTGATGTGACACAACGTGTTTGACACCACCGCTGCTATTTGTGTAAAAATGTTTTGTGTGTGTGTGCTTGTGTGTGTTCGTTCACAAGACAGGCATGTCGTCCTGTATCTGTGCATCGCAGTAGGCTCTCTCACGTTGTAAATCTTTTCGTGGACGCACACAAACACACAGCAAACCACTTCTCACTTGTCTTTTCTCTCTGCCGGCTCATCTTCTTTTTTTTTCCTCTTAAAAGTCGTAGCCGTCGTCTTCATCCTCGCCCTCCGCGGTGAGCACGAGCGAGAGGGCTGCAGCGACAAAACACAACCCACTGAAGAGCGTCAGCGTCAACGCGGAACCGCAGATCACCGAGGTGTGATAGAGCACCAGGGCAAGACCAGGTCCCGAGACGAGCAAGACGCCGCCGACAAACAAGCCCATCGTGTTGAAGGCATCGAGGGGCTCTTCTTCGTCGTCGTCGCCGCCGCCGAAGGCGTCACTGCCGGCACCGCGACCGCAAAGAAAGAACGGCACAGGGGCAAAGCAGTAGAGGACGAGGCACATGAGCGGCCACGCATTGCGCTTCCGCACGACGGTGCAGCCAAGGATGAGGAAGAGAAACCCCATCACAAGGAAGAAGGCCGACACCACAAGCGGGCGAAGACCTGACATCTTTCTCAGCTAAAATGGTAGAATGAGAATAGTAATAATAGTAACAAAGTTGTCACTAGGAGACGAGCCGCGGGAAAGGAAAGAGAAAGAGGACGAGTGTGTACACACACACACGATATATATATAGATAGATAGATAGGCTCCTTCAATGACAAACGAAGGGAAATAAAAAGTGAGAGATAGAAAGATGGATGGTGATATATATAAAGGAGCCAGTGCACCTGAATCGCTTTGATGAGGAATTTGTTCTTCTGCACTGAACCAAGAGCAAATTGCCCAACGACCTCTAAATCTCTCTATCTTCTGTAAAGTGCACTTAGCCGTCACCCTTCAAACCTGCGCTGCTTGACGTAATGTTCGATCTTTGTAGAAGATGCATCAGCGCATCACACAACACACAAACAACTACACCCATACATGTGCCTAAGGAAACAACAACAACAACAACAGCAAGACCTCACATCTCTTTCCTGTTTTCCTCACGCCCTGCACCGGCCAGCTGCACGAGCTCAGACGCCACAAAGCTAAGAAACGCCTTCTTAGCGGCCCCGCTTTTCAGCTTCTTCCCGGTCTGCACGACGCTGAGCCCCATCAGCAGCGGCCGTGACTCGCCATACCGACGAATGCGGTGGGCGATGCTGCTGGCAAGCATATTCGTGAGAGGATGATCGCGCAGCCCAATCAGCACTGTCACGTCGAGGGACGGAGTCTCACCATCGTACATGAACGCACTGGGCCCCAGCGCCGGTGCATCGTAGCGCACGACCACGCCTGGCGCACACGTCGCATCTTCCGTGGCGAAGAGAAGAAGATAATCAGCGAAGCAGCGGATCGACAAGTGCATCGTGATCAAGTCTTGGTCCGGCTGTTCAGCCGCGTGCTCGGGATCGGTGGGTGGGAACGATATGGTGCGCTGGCGAAGCGCTGGTGTTATTTCTTCGGCGTGGGGTCCATTGAGTCCTGGACTCGCAGCTGCTGCCGTCGTGCTGGACGTGGTCACATCCGGTGGCTGCCGCTGCTGCTCTTGATTCTCTTGCATGGATTGCTTGCGGTGACTAAGGGAGCGTGTGTGTGTGTGGGCGTTTTTAATTGTACCTGCTTTGTAATAGGAGTGGAGGAAGCTCAATGTGAAGGAAGAGGAGAAGGGGGAAGAACACGAAACACAATCAGGTAAAGCGAGAGCGAAAGAAAAGAACACACAAAGACACTTTGCCGCAGCGCTGAATAGGGCTGTATCAGCATCTTCTTCAGGTCACTAAGTTTCGTAGGAGACAAACACTCGTAACATCTGAGGTGCAGAGTACTATCATCCGATATAATAATGATGGAGACTTCACAACATCAGCATTGAGGAGCCCAGCATACTTGTCAGCGGATCCTTCGTTTCGCGGAATTCTTGGAGCTCGATCCTATCACGCAAGAAAATAGAAAAATAATGTAAATTAATAAAAACACGCGAAATAACATGCCCGCTTTCTTTGTCGCACTTTTCCCACTGATACAGACTCGATCTTTTTTTTTTTTTGGTTCTGACTCTCTTTTTCAATATACCCAGTACTCTGTTCTGAAAGCAAATTGTACCAGTTACACAAAGAGGGGGACAGTAGAAGATAAGCGTAAAAGAAGGGAAGTGATTGCGATGAAAAGCCGTGTTGGACACACTGCTCAGTAGGCCTTGCGCTGTGGGAGAGTAGAAAAAAAAAAAAAGAAGAAATAAAATAGAAAACACAAGCCACCTCATGCGTGTGTGTATTTGTGTGTGAGAGCGTGTGTGCTTTTCTGCTGGTGTGCTAGGAGGGCAACGATTGGACGAGATCGTGTCCGTCCTCCCCTGGTTTGCATCCGCGTCGTGTACATCAGCAAATAGTCACCATTAATTAAAGAGGAAAGAGAGATAATAAGAGACAAAAAAGTTAGAATGCAGACACTTGGCCTGCGTGGCTGAGTGAAGAGTGTGCTGTACACACACAAAGCGATTAGGTGTCCCCAAACGTGGCAAAAAGAAAGACAGGAGAAAAGTCAAATGACAAATTGGGCTGTAGCGACACACACGTGGCATGCAATTCGCCCTTAAGAGAATGAGTTTGTTTGCGTGTATGCTTTTTTTTCTCAAAGTTATGGGCCAACACACATAGAGAAAAAAAAAAACGCAACTCATCGAAAAAGGCAAAACAAATTTGTAAAGCAACAGAACAAGAGCAAAAACAAGCTGTGGCAGAACCGCGAAAGCATACATATATATATTCATATACGTATATGGGTGGCTATCGGGGCATTCTGAGGGGCCTTCATCCTTCCGTCCTCTCTGCTTCAAAGCAACCACTCAGCACAAAGGGATGAGGGCGTCACAGAGAGCCGACTCGATCGTCTTGTCCGCCTCTTTTTTCACCAGCACGGGTGCGCTGTCGTCGCCGCCCCGGGCGTAGATCAACACCCACTCCTTATAACTCTGCAACATGTTCGCCACCACAGCATCGCAGTGGTAAGCGTGGAGATTCTTGATTGCCTTGGCCTTCATCGTCTCCTCCGTTGTCTCCAGCTTGAATGTCACGACAAAAGGTTGCTTCGCATCAGGAGCACTGCGGTGCAGCCACTCGTCATGCACCAGCAGAAGAGTCTTTGGCACATTTGACAACCGCAGCGTCAAGCCATCCCCACCGCTGATCTTCTCACGCGACATCTGCGGCAGCGGGACGTAGTAGTCCGAGACCGCCGCTGCGGCAAAGAACAGACAGGGCCGCTGCTGCAACGCCCGGGGCAGCGCCGCGCTGCACAGAGTTCGAGCGACAACTTCCAGTAGATAGATGTACTCCACCACCGTGTCAAAGGCAATGTAGTGCACGAGGTCTTGTGTGCGCTCGTACAGCTCCATCAAGCGGCGCGCCTCGGCTGCCTTAGCGCTCTCACCAGTAGCCCGTGGTGGCGACGCTGACGGCGACGATGGCGATGCTGGTGTCACAAAGTCCGCAAGTTCCTTCATCGTCATCGAGTCCAACGCGCGGCGGAAAGGCCGGACGGCGGTGCCGTGATGCAGCAGCACGCACGCCCATCCACGCTCGGCCAGCGTCTCAACGAAGAAGGCGCCGCGGCCGCCGCTGCTGAAGTTTGTGATGAAGCGCACGGCGTTGACCTCGAGTGGGACGGTGGTGCCACCGCTCGTGATGAAGGCGATGCCGGGGCAGTCTGGCCGAGTGCGAAGCAAATTCTCGCAAAAACTTAAGAGGCGGTCCTTCTCCGCTGACATGGCGGCACGCGCGTCAGCGACCAAGTTTTCGTCGTAAAACGCCTCCACTTCGGCTTGCATGGTGTCTGACTGTGCGGTCCCAAATTATGAAGATGAAGATGAAGAAAAAGATGGTGGAGAGTCTGCACACCTCGATACAATACAGTAAAGCGTGTGAGGTATTATCACTGAGAAGAGAGAACCTGGATAGTGGTCTCCAACGTAGAAAAAAGGGTTGATAACGGGGAAAAAGAGGGGGGAAAAACCGTGGAAAGGGGGGGGGGGGGNTGACAGACTCACAGCGAACGTCTTAGAGTCGCTCTTCAGAGAGAGAGAGAGAGCGAGAGAGAGTGCCAAGGGGCGGCGGCAGCAGCTCCATCAAAGCAGCGACGCCAGAAAAAATGGAGTGCTCTCTCTTAAAAAAAAAAAAAAAAACGAGTCGCGATCGCATGGTCAGCGTCAACTTTTCAATCTTCCTCCCGTTCCTGATCTTTCACTTATGTTCCTCGTCTTGAAGTGTGCATTACAATATCTATTTGTTGTTTTATTATGCTGTGGCTCGTTGTTTCGCCTGCGTGTCTTTCCGTTTTGGACAGCACCATAGAAGAGGAAAAAGAAAGGTTAAAATGAGGATGCACTGTCCACTCGCAGAAGCACTATCACTAGACTCCAAAATACAACAGTTGCGCTGGTGAGGTGGCGGCAGACAGCACACAACGTGGCTCCCCCCCCCTCTTTCCTTCACATATCGCTGATGGCGCTCTGCAACTCCTCGCACAAGTCCTCAATCGCGGACCGGAGTTGTTCCTGCCGCCGTACGATAGGCTCCACGCTACCAGACCAGCCAACACACCGCTGGGCGATGGCGGTGGGTGCGTAGAAGGCAACGGCGTTGGCGTGTTCTTTCGCGTACACGGGCAACAACTCAGCCTCCTCCTCCTCCTCACTATTCTCGCTATCCTCGTTGACACCCTTCGCGGGCGAAAGTAAATCAGTCGTGCCCGCCAGCTCATCCACGCCGTCCTTGCAGTCGACAAAGAAAAGATGTGTGTGGAAGCGAAGAGGGATGAGGCGCTGCAGGACACATCGCTTGCCATCGTGCACGCACAGCGTTGCCCGCGCCTCTGCGTTGGCAGGCTCGGCCGATGCGCTCGGTGCAGGAAGTGGTGGTGGTGGTGGTGGCGGCGACGGACCCGGTACGCGCTTCTCTCTCCATTCCACTTCCCCACAAGCCAAGCTTTCATCATCGCCGGAGTCGTCCGGTTTAAACAGCGCCTTCATGTCCGTCGGAACAGCTTCCTCTGACGGGCTTCCCCACGCATCGATTCCGTTGATTTGCTCCTTTGCTGGTTTGCCGTCACCCACCGAAGAAGACGACGAAGGCGAGGAAGCCACGAGCACGTTGGGTGCGCAGTGATCGACGAGGTGGTTGGCCAAGGACAGTGTCACGCCGTAGTGCTGACGCTCAAGGTCTTGCAGCTGATCAATCCAGGTGGCTAAGCTGCTCTCCCGCGCGCACGGATCCGCGGCCGCTGTGTCGGACACGGGAGGACGAGCAGCTGTGTTCACCAAAGCGCTCCTGCCTTGCCCATTACCGTCACTTTTCTCTATCAGCGACTTCTGCAGAGTACGCAGGGCGAGGCTGATTCGCTGAAATTCAGGGAGCACGATGCCTTGGATGTTGCGCTGCAGCTCGCTGGGTGTGATGTCGCCCATCAGCGCGCGGTGGAAGAGCGACGTCCACTGCTGATAGGCAGAGCTGCGCTCTCGCTGAAGGTGGAGAGCAGCAACGCAACTAGCCCGTGCGCTGGAATCAGTCATCGTGCCGCAGATCTTATATTTTGTAAACGTACGCTCTTTCGCAACAACACTACACGTGAATGGAAATAAAACCTTCAAGTGTGTAAACTTTTTTTTTCTTTTGCTTTTTTTTTTTAAGTCAAGGAGGAGAGAGAAAGAGAAGCAGAGAGTAACAGTATCTTGTCTTTTTTTTTCCCCAATCCTTAAGGTCAAAACTCAAGAGACTAATAAACGCAGACTTGAGGAGACTACACACTTCGTGAAGGAATAGAAAAGGAGAACGCCGACTCAGCCTCTGCAAGGGATCTGCGTCTCTGCCGATTCTGTCGTAAGCGACGACTGGGTAGATTCCCTCGCTTTGAAAAAAAAAAAAAAGCTGTTAAGGAATAACAGAACAGCTAGTCATGCAGTGAAGGAGAGTTGTTTTCTCATCTAAGCTATACTGACTGTTCAATATCGCAAAGTAGGCTGAGAAGAAGTGAGACGAGCACGACTACATCGAGAAGAAAAGACGTGCATTTTAGAATCGCTACCTCATTTTTTTTTTTTTGGTGCTTTCCGTTGCGATATTTGTGTGTGGGCGGAATCTGCGTTTGGTAGTGAACATCGAAGTGAAACGAACAAAAAAAAAAGCTAGGTCATACAACACAGCGGCGAAAGACAAAAACAAACACACAGGAAAACATAATGCCGGAGACGGCTTGTAAGGGGAAAAATAATAATTGTACAACATATACACTCTCTCTTATACATATTCACTTGACATGTGTGTGTGTGTGTCTGTGTCTGTTTGAGTGAGCCATCCATAACAACAGTTAAGAACAGAAGTGTTCAGTACATTGTGCCCCCTCTACACAAACACATACGCGCACATACAAACACATAGTCGACGCAACTAGACACAAAGGTGGTTCTCGTCAACAACAACAACAACAAAAAAGATAGAGAACAGATGAAAAGTTTCTCTCTCATAGGGTACCGCCACTCATCCACGCGAGTTGAGCGCGAATGTCGGTGCAGACAAGTTGGAGATAGCCCTCGCCGTGATAGGCGTGCGCTAAAGAGTGGTCTCCTCGTGCAAAGCCAATGGCGATGCGCACCTTGTCAATCAGTTCCTGCTCACCCGTCTGCACCGCCGCCGCGAAGCTCTCGTCAAAGCACTGCAACGCCTCGTCCTCCTGGCCACGTACGCGATAGGCCTCGCCCAGCTGCATGGTCGCGTTGCACAACTGGCGC